>CACVCL010027746.1:0-134311 GCA_902729485.2 Mus minutoides | reverse complement strand
TCCACTGGATAGTTTTAGCTCCCTTGTCAAAGATCAGGTGAGCATAGGTGTGTGGATTCATTTCTGGGTCTTCGATCCTATTCCATTGATCTACCTGTCTGTTGCTGTACCAGTACCATGCAGTTTTTGTTACGATTGCTCTGTAGTACAGCTTGAGGTCAGGCACGGTGATTCCACCAGAGGTTCTTTTATTGTTGAGAAGAGATTTCGCTAGTCTCGGTTTTTTGTTATTCCAGATGAACTTGCTAATTGTCTTTTCTAGATCCTTGAAGAATTGACTTGGAATTTTGATGGGGGTTGCATTGAATCTGTAGATAGCTTTTGGCAAGATAGCCATTTTTACTATATTGATTCTGCCAATCCATGAGCATGGGAGATCCTCCCATCTTCTGAGATCTTCCTCAATTTCTTTCTTCAGAGACTTGAAGTTCTTGTCATACAAATCTTTCACTTCCTTCGTAAGAGTCACACCAAGATATTTTATATTGTTAGTGACTATTGTGAAGGGTGATGTTTCCCTGATCTTTTTCTCAGCCAGTTCTTCCTTTGTATAGAGAAAGGCCATTGATTTGTTTGAGTTAATTCTATATCCAGCTACTGCACTAAAGCTGTTTATCAGGTTTAGGAGTTCTCTGGTGGAGTTTTGGGGGTCACTTATATATACTATCATATCATCTGCAAATAGTGATAATTTGAGTTCTTCCTTTCCAATTTGTATCCCCTTGACCTCCTTTTGTTGTCGAATCGCTCTGGCTAGGACTTCAAGTACTATATTGAGTAGGTAGGGAGAAAGTGGGCAGCCTTGTCTAGTCCCTGATTTTAGTGGGATTGCTTCCAGTTTCTCTCCATTTAGTTTGATGTTGGCCACTGGTTTGCTGTAGATTGCTTTTATAATGTTTAGGTAGGGGCCTTGAATTCCTGATCTTTCCAAGACCTTTATCATGAATGGGTGTTGGATTTTGTCAAATGCTTTCTCAGCATCTAAGGAGATGATCATGTGGTTTTTAACTTTGAGTTTGTTTATATAGTGTATAACGTTGACGGATTTCCGTATGTTAAACCATCCCTGCATTCCTGGGATGAAGCCTACTTGGTCATGATGGATGATCGTTTTGATGTGTTCTTGGATTCGGTTGGCGAGAATTTTGTTGAGTATTTTTGCGTCGATATTCATAAGGGAAATTGGTCTGAAGTTCTCTATCTTTATTGTGTCTTTATGTGGTTTAGGTATCAGAGTGATTGTGGCTTCATAGAATGAATTGGGTAGTGTACCTTCAGATTCTATTTTGTTCAATACTTTGAGAAGAACTGGAACTAGGTCTTCTTTGAAGGTCTGATAGAACTCTGCACTAAACCCATCTGGTCCTGGGCTTTTTTTGGTTGGGAGACTATTAATGACTGCTTCTATTTCTTTAGGAGATATAGGGCTGTTTAGGTCATTAATCTGATCCTGGNGTCTTGTCTATGCTCCCTATAGAATCTTCTGTGCCTGAGATTCTCTCTTCTATCTCTTGTATTCTGTTGCTGATGCTCATATCTATGGTTCCTGATTTTTTTCCTATGGTTTCTATCTCCAGGGTTATCTCCTTTTGGTTTTTCTTAATTGTTTCTACTTCCATTTTTAGGTCCTGGATGGCTTTGTTCAATTCCATCAACTGTTTGGTATTGTTTTGCTGTAACTCTCTAAGTTTTTCCTCTTTAAATGCTTCTAGTTGTTTATCTGTGTTTTCCTGCATTTTCTTCTTATAGTCCTCCATCATTATCATGACGAGTGACTTTATAACCATGTCTGTTTTTCTGGTTGTATCTAGGACTTGAAGAGGTGGGTGAGTTTGGATCTGGTGATGCCAAGTACCCTTGGATTCTGTTGCTTCTGTTCTTATGCTTACCTGCTGCCATCTCTGCCCAAGAAGACCTGGTGTTGGTGCAGACCAGAAGGGAGCGTCTGTCCTGCTCTGGGCCTTTATCAATCTCCTGGCTTGTGTCTCAGGTCGCTCTCGATTGGGCCAGAACAGCTGCTGAGTTCAGCTGCTCACCTGTGGTCCCAAGATAGCCTGGGGAGTCCCGAAGGGGCCTCGGGGAGAGTGCGCAGAGCCTGTGCCCGAGCCCTGGGCTGGTGCGGGGTGCACCGAGCCCTGGGCTGGTGCGGGGTGCACCGGACCAGACCGGAAGGGAGAGTCTGTCCTGCTCTGGGCCTTTATCACTCTCCTGGCTGGTGTCTCCTGCGCCTGGTGCTGGAGCAGTGTGGGCCTGTCTATCTCCCAGCTGCAGGCTCAGGTCCCATGAAATTGGACTGGAACAGATGTGTGTTCCTCTCACCAGTGGTCCCGAGATTGCTAGAAGAGTCCCGCCGGAAACCTGGTCAGGTGCACAGCCCCCGGGCCTTGTGCCCTGCGCTGGAGTGGTGTGGACTGGAAGGCCCATTCTTTTATCTTAGCTCTAATCTTTGTCTCTGTAACTCCTTTCATGGGTGTTTTATTCTCTCTTCTAAGAAGGAATGAAGTATCCATATTTTGGTCTTCATTCTTCCTGATTTTCTTTGTTTTGCAAATTGTGTCTTGGGTATTTTAAGTTTCTGGGCTAATACCCACTGATCAGTGAGTGCATATAAAGTGACTTCTTTTGTGATTGGGTTACCTCACTATGGATGATATCCTCCAGATACATCCACTTGCCCAAGAATTTCATAAATTCATTGATTTTAATAGCTGAGTAGTACTCCATTGTGTAAATGTACCACATTTTCTGTATCCATTCCTCTGTTGAGGGACATCTGGGTTCTTTCCAGCTTCTGGCTATTATAAATAAGGATGTGATAAACATAGTGGAGCATGTGTCCTTATTACCAGTTGGAACATCTTCTGGGTATATGCCCAGGAGAGGTATTGCTGGATCTTCCAATAGAACTATGTCCAATTTTCTGAGGAACCTCCAGACTGATTTCCAGAGTGGTTGTACCAGCTTGCAATCCCACCAGCAATGGAGGAGCGTTCCTCGTTCTCCACATCCTTGCCAACATTGGCTGTCATCTGAGTTTTTGATCTTAGCCATTCTGACTGGAGTGAGGTGGAATCTCAAGGTTGATTTGATTTGCATTTCCATGATGATAAAGAATGTTGAACATTTTTTCAGGAGCTTCTCTGCCATTCGGTATTACTCACTTGAGAATTCTTTGTTTAGCTCTGTACCCCATTTTTAATGGGATTATTTGATTTTTTGGAGTCCAGCTTCTTGAGCTTTCATAGTCTCTGGTGAGAAATCTGGAGTGATTCTAATAGGCTTGCCTTTATATGTTACTTGACCTTTTTCCCTTACTGCTTTTAATATTCTGTCTTTATTTAGTGCATTTATTGTTCTGATTATTATGTGTCAGGAGGAATTTCTTTTCTGGTCCAGTCTGTTTGGAATTCTGTAGGCTTCTTGTATGTTCATGGGCATCTCTCTCTTTAGGTTTGGGAAGTTTTCTTCTATAATTTTGTTGAAGATATTTCCTGGCCCTTTAAGTTGAAAATCTTCATTCTCATCTACCCCTATTATTCGTAGGTTTGGTCTTCTCATTGTGTCCTGAATTTCCTGAATCTTTTTGCATTTTGCATTTTCTTTGATTGTTGTGCCTGTGTTCTCTATGGAATCTTCTGTACCTGAGATTCTCTCTTCGATCTCTTGTATTCTGTTGCTGATGCTCACATCTATGGTTCCTGATTTCTTTCCTAGGGTTTCTATCTCCAGAGTTGTCTCACTTTGGGTTTTCTTTATTGTTTCTACCTCCCTTTTTAGGTCTTGGATAGTTTTCTTCAATTCCGTCATCTGTTTAGCAGTGCTTTCCTGTGATTCTTTAAAGACTTCTACCTCTTTAGCACTGTTCTCCTGTATTTCTTTAAGTGAGTTATTAAAGTTCTTCTTAAGGTCCTCTACCAGAATCATGAAATATGATTTTGCATCTGAATCTTGCTTTTCAGCTACCTCTCCTCTGGCGGGGAAGGTGCCCGGATCTGCAGCCAGAAATGGGGGTCTGTCCCAGAAGCTGTGTGGTTTCTGCCTGTCTCAGAAGCTCTGTTGCTTCTGCAGTCCGCTGCTCACCCTCTGCAGTCCACAAGCTCATCTATGTAGACTGGTCTCAGAGGGATCGAGGAGACAAGATCCAATTATCTCTTTTTAAAGTAGCCCCTCTTTTTTTTTTTTCCGCCAATGTTTGACTGTTTATTTTAACTTATAGACTAGGTTTTGGTCTCTACATCATAAGATCATGCTGGTCTGTATGGTCCAGTGATGTCAGATGGGAGGCCATGGAGCTGGTTTTTTTTTTTTTTTAGAGAAATTCTTCATTTACATTCCAAGTGTTATCCCGAAAGTCCCCTATACCCAACCCCCGCACTGCTCCCCTACCCTCCCCCTCCCACTATTTGGCCCTGGCATTCCCCTGTACTGGGGCATATAAACATTGTTAACTAGCCCCTCTTAAGGAAGGATGATTTCAGTTCATTCCAGAACACAACAGACGCAATAGCACTTTTCTGGTTTCATAATGTTTTTGTTCTTTGAAAGTGTCATGCCCATCCAATTCCTCCCATATCATCTACCTCACTACTCACCCAACTTCATATTTTGTCCCCACCTCCCTTCCTCTGAAGCCAATTTGTATTGGCTGAGTCTTCCTGAGCATGAGGCTTGCCCTAGAGTAAGATCAATATACTAGGTGTTGAATCGTTAAACAAAACAAAACAAACAAACAAAAAAAAAAAAAAACTAAGCTTGTCTTTCTTGGCAGCAACAAAATGCCAACAACTCCTCAACCAGGGGTGGGTCTAACTTCTGAGCTGCCCTCCTCCATGCTGGGATTTTGTCTGGCTTCGGCTTGTATAAGTCTTATGTATCCCATGAGCTCTTGTGTGCATCTGCCTATTGTGTCCGACAAATCCTGTTTCTGTGAGGTCATCCACCACTTCCAGCTCTTGTATCGTTCCTCCCCCTCTTCTGTGTAGATCTGAGCCTTGAGGAGAGGGACAGTGTGATATAGACATCCAATTATGGCTGAGAACTCCAAAGTCACTTATTCTCTGAACATTGACCAGTTGTGGGTCTCTGTGTTAATTAGACAGAAGCACTTTACCCCCATTTTATCACCACCTCAAGGCTGAAGTCCAGAAGAAGACTTCGTACCCACTCAGCTGCCAGTTGGCCTACTTATCACTCTCCCAGCTGACATCTGGCTTTATTTCACAGGCCTCCACCATCTTGATAAAACTCTGGGGCTTCACAGAGGAAAGAAATTTCTTTCTTTAAAGAATCTAAAAGCATAATACATATATATAAATTTTTTAAATAGAGCCCACGAAGAAGTCTATTGATACTGCTCAGTCTTCCCATCTTTTCAGTCAGGAAAGACAGTGTAGTACAAAGAATGCCAGAAATGGAGGTGACCATGTCCTCAATTCACAGGGGAACTTCTCACTCAGCCAAATCTGTACATTAAATAAGAGTTATTAAGTAGTTGTCCTTGACCTAAAACTAATAAATCTTTTTATTTATAAAAATTAACTCCATTTCAACTAAGCCTGATATCTTAGCCATTATTTGAAAACTACATATGATTATACTTTGGAAATGAGCCAGGATATAAAGATCCTAAAATTTGTGTCATACTTATAATTAGTTATTAATATGCACATAAGAAAAATCTCTGTGCATCTTAAGCTTTGTCAAAAGATTTCTGAAAGTATATCAAAGAGACACGCTATGACATTGGATGGGAAGCAAATTAGCTTCATCCATGCGGAGCCATTGAGAGTGAAAGTGAGAAGGCCATGGAGAATTAAGAGCAATTAAAAACACTTACGCCTTTTTAATCTGTACAAAGCAAAGCAGAACATTCTATCATCATAAAGTAGCTAGTCTTCATAATACTTAAATTGTCCACATAAGAATTAGGCAACATATTTTAAATCAAAGGCAAATAATTCCTTAGAGCTACTGTGTGTAGTGTTATCACTTCTAAAAATGTGTTTTCCATAGCAATCCTTGGAACTATAGAGCAATCCATTTCCTGGGAGAGGAATCTCCATCTTCAACTTTCAATGCCCAGAGACATCTGCTGGTAATCCCAGGATGACACAGAAAGGACAAGTCAGAGAATAATTTCTGGCTTCCCCTCCATCACACACAACCTCACTCAAGGCATGGGTCAGAGATGTGTTTGCATCTGCCACTGATGTAAATACATGCCTGTGTGTGTATACCCGGGCTCTGCTAACAGGTTACAGGAAATGCATCCAAGAAACATATAAGTCATGTCAAAGCATGGCATTCTGAGCAGCTTTGTTACATGAAACTATAAATCCACAAGGCTAAACTTAGTGTGTGTGTGTGTGTGTGTGTGTGTGTGTGTGTGTGTGTGTGTGATTCTTCTGGTATTATTTTTAAATATCTCAAATTCTCTATTATACCAAAAACTCTTTCAAGAAATATACCTTAAGTCAAACATTTTTTATATACAGGAAATTTAATGAAATATTCTGTGTACAGTATACACACAGAACATGAGCTAAATTCAAGCATAAGCGTGCCTCAAATCTTTGAAAAAAAAAAAACTGTTGTTTACAAAGTAGCCCATTGAGGCAATGCCCTTGTATGTACTAGCAAAAACAAGCCAATGCCAGCGTCGCACATTAACTCTGGCTTCTAGGCAGCATAGCAGTAAACTGTTGAGACTTAAAAGCTTTTCTTATTCATCTACTTTTCTCATTGCCTTGGTTTTAGATAGCTTTTGTTGTGATTAAATCTACCATGTCTGAATCCTAAATCAGCGCACATCCCAATGAACCTGACATTATACGCACTCAGCCAAGGCTACATTCTTAATCAAAAGGTTGTGTGTGAATGAAGGATGCTATCAGCAAGTAGTCCCATGATAGTACAAAGATACTCTGGCCTCAGACTCCAGGCATTGATTTCCAAAGTAAGTAAAATCACCAACCACTCTACTGGTTCCTTCAAGTTTTTACTGATCTGAAAAGTAAGACAGTCACAAGTCAAAGATCTGATAGCAGCAGCAGCCACAGAAAACAAAGTGAATACCGTGCCACCATTCAGATGGTCCCATCCTGACATCTTCATTTCTCAGTGCCTTCCCTCAGCTTCATTCACAAGACAGCTGTTGCAAAGGGAAAATTCTATATTTCACCAGAAATCTCATTGTAATTCCAATTGTTTGTACACATATGTGCATTTGTGAATGTGCCAGGGTTCATGTGTGTAGGTCACAGGACAACATGCATGAGTCTATTCTAGTCTTCTGTCATGTGGAACAGAACAGAGGTCAGTGGTTTTGGCAGCAAGTATCACTGGCCCCGGAGCAAAGTACAATTCTTTTACTTTCCTAGTATGAAACCAGCAGGAATCTGGAATTCTCATGACTAGAGCAGAAAATATATGAAAGAATTCTTATCTTCTCCAGAAACCGAGAAGGAGGAGAGAAAAGATACTCTCCAACTACATTCAGATCCTATAATTAACAACTTTTCACTAGCTAGAAATTTCATTTAAAGATGAGCGGTGTGGCTTTGTTTCTGAACATAAAGCCATTCCTATTGTAGATTCCCTAATGAAAGCTTCTAAAATTATTCTTTTGAAGATGTTTCAAAAATACATCAGATATTTTTTATTTTTAATTTATTTCATTTTGAGTCAAATACTGCAGAACAAGTACAGACTAAGGGTCTTACATGAAACCACACTGTATTCCTCACAGGACCTCCTAATCAATCCTGCAAAGCCAACGTAAACAAATGGCACTGTACTGTGTACATTGCCTCCTGACCAAAACTATGTCCAGGAGGCACAATTCTAGGCTAAGTTTAAAGCCATCCAGGATGCTGTGACAGAGTTCACCTGGAGCCCTGCGCTATGCAGTTCCACTCCCTCTGTACACAGATTAGCATAGTATAAACTTTATCTTCTTAAGATTGGTTACAGAGATGCTGTGGAAGAAATACAGCATTCAGGTTTCTCTTGCCAGGCTCAGCATTTCAAAATAGACAAAGTACAGGGGAGAATGATAACTTCATCGTGTGGGAGATGAGTACACATCAAAATATAATTTAAGGTTTCTACTACACATTTACAGAGCTGACCTCAAATGCTGAATTTTCCTCTGCCGTACCTCATGGTAGTTAGTTTACTAACGAAGACATCATTCTATGTGATCCCAAAAAGGCTTTCTCCAAAAGGAAACTGAAATATAGGAAGAAGAATACCTATTGACTAATGTGACAGATGGCAGAGTGACATTTCAACCCAGCTGTGATTAATGTATGTGCAAATATCCATTTAATATGAAAACTCTACAGCATCAAATGGAAATTCTGATCAAATCATAGTGTCATTGTGATGACTCTTCATTATTTTTTCACAGCCCAGGAAATTATTATCCTACTGGTATCTGAGTGATTCAGCCATGCCTAATGGTGATGAAATATGGATAGATACCCCTGAATAAAATATTTGTATCTGACCATGTCCTTTCTCACTCAGAACAGAATCTCTGAACCCTGGGAGTATTACTGAATTATCCAACTGGAACGTATTACCTCCCACAACAAGGATATATGTTTAACACAGTTAGCATAACCAAGTTTCTGTGATTTGGAGTTAGAGGTTAGAGAGAAGGTTCAGTTGGTAAAATATTGGCCATACAAACATAAAGTCCCTAATCAGGTCCCTAATGCCCACATAATGCTGGGTACACATGACTTACCTATAGTCCCAGAACTCAGGCAGCAAAAACATAGGGTTCCTATAGCCATCCAGTTACATTGGCAAGCCAGATATAGGCTCATATGTTTGAATACTTGGTCCCTAGTTAGTGGGACTCTTTGAGAAGAATTAGAAGGTGTGGCCTTGTTGGAAATGGTGTGGAAGAGCCACATGGTAACCTGGGTACTCTGGAGTCCTCAGAAACTAAATCAGTAGAAGGATGACAGGAGCAAACCATAGACTTGGTGACTTTGTCATGTCTCCGCTCCTCTTCTCAGCCTGCTGGCACATTTCTGCTCCTTATAGTAAAACATCTGTCACATTTGATTCTTCTTGGGTTGACTTGTTAGCCACAACTTTAGCTAACTAGACATCTATTTGATGGTTACTCTTGTACTTTTATTTACTTTTCCAGAGGTCTACAGCTTTACGGCCTTGTTCAAGGCAAAGTCTCTCTTTGCACTCACTCTGTGCCTTGAGCACAGCAAGAAATTTTCAGTGTTTGCTGAGTTATCCAGAGCCCCTGGTGATGCCTTTTGCTCCTCTTTGTTCAGCAGGCCATCACCCTCATTCTGGTCATGGTAACTTACATTATTGTGGTCCATCTTGTGACCCACAGACAAGCCCACATGCTGCTTGCAGAGTGCCTCCTCGGTGTTTGTAAACACCAGGCATTAACCTCCTGGCTCTACTCTTCAGCTTTCTGCAGCAGATTGGTCTATCTGCTGTTCTGTTTATTAAAACTGCAACCAGGCCATGTTCATAACCAGGTTATGGGGGAACTGAAGAACAGCCCCTGGAGAATAGGTACAGTCGGGTGAGCTCTCTAGATGGGCTGTCAGAGCCCTCCCCTGCCACCTCAGGAACTCAGCCCAAGACCAAAGTCAGAAAATTCAGCAGGTGAGCCTTGAGTGAAAAGCAGATATTGTTGGTGAAGATCTTTTTCCGATCTGAAGATTACTGTTTTGTCCTATTGACAGTGTGCTGAAATAACCAACAAAGAGGAGATAGAGACTGTAGAGACCACCTCTAGAAGATAGGCAGGCCCCCAGTTAAAGGATGGGATCACGCACCCATCTCAAAATTTTTAACCCAGAATTGTTCCTGCCTAAAGAAAACACAGAGACAAAGTGGAGCAGAGACTGAAGGAAAGGCTATCCAGAGACTGCCCCACCTTGGGAACCCATCCTGTCTGCAAACACCAAACCCAGACACTATTGCTGATGCCAAGAAGCACTTGCTGACAGGAGCCTAGTATGGCTGTCCCCTAAGAAGTTCTGTCAGCACCTGACCAAGACAAAGGCAGACACTCACAGCCAACCATCGGGCTGAGCTGGGGGACCCCAATGGAAGAGTTAGGGGAGGTACTGAAGAAGCTGAAGGGAATTGCAACCCCATAGAAAGAACAATATCAACTAACCAGACCACCCAGAGCTCCCAGGAACTAAACCACCCACCAAAGAGTATACATGGGGGGATCTCTGGCTCCAACTACATATGTAGCAGAGGATAGCCCTATCTGGCACCAAAGGGAGGGGAAGCCCCTGGTCCTGTGGAGGCTTGATGCCCCAGTGTAGAGGGATTCTAAAGCAGTGAGGCAGGAGTGAGTGAGTGAGTGGGTGGAAAAGCAGTCTTATATAGGCAAAGGTGGGGGGAGTTGTGGAGGAGAAACCAGAGAGGGGATATCATTTGAAATATAAATGAATAAAATGATTAATTTTTTAAAAAGCAGATAGTGGGGAAAGAATTCCTTTATTCTTCCAGCTCTCTCAAAGCATCTTTTCAGTCTATAACCAACATCTTTTTCTTTCAGGATTGTCACTTTCCAGCCACTTACCAAAGACTGGAAAAGCTTTCCTTCTGCATCACTTAGCTACAAAGTAACCAGAAGCAAGTGTCTTTGTTTCCTTTGTTTACTTATGTAAGGGTCTAATATGAGTATCTTCTTATTCTTAGTAACTCAGAGAGGGGTGGAACTCACTAGCATTTCCCCTTCTATGATGAAATGTTAACAGGCCCAATCTTGTACTGTTCTTGTGTAGTGTTATGAATATAAATTGACATATCAATTTATATCAATTCAGAGAATAGTGTATAAGTTACCCAAAGAACTACCATATAACCTACCACATGATTCTACCACACAGTACGATCTAATCCAGTGGCTCTCGATCTTTCTAAAGCTGTGACCCTCTAATTCTTTCAGTTCCTCATGTGACTCCCAAGCATAAAATTATTTTGTTGCCACTTCATAACTGCAATTTTGCTACTGTCCTAAATCATGATGTAACTTTCTGTGCATGTGCAGGATGTCTGATATGAGACCTCCAAAGGGGGTGTGACTCACAGCCTGAGAACCATTGACTCTAATCTAAAGGCAATGAAATAAGCGTGGTAAACAGGCCAGACTCCCCGGAGCTCCCAGGGACTGGACCACCAACCAAAGAATACACATAAAGCAAATCATGGTGATGGCCACATACATGGCAGAAGATAGCCTTGTTGGATATCAGTGGGAAGAGAGGCCCTCAGGCCTGAGGGTGTTCAATGCCCCAATGTAGAGGAAAGCCAGGGCAGGAGGATCGGAGTTGGTGGGTGGGGGAGCACCCTCATAGAAGCAGGGAAAGGGCAGATGGGATAAGGGATTTCCGAAGGGAATACATGGAAAGGGAAAACATTTGAAATGTAAATAAAATATCCAAGAAATTAAGAAAATAAATAAAAAATGATAAAAAAGAGATATCTGTGCATTTTTTATTATAATGACACTATTCATAACAACTGAGATATGAAAGCATCTTTGGTGTCTGTCAACAGATGAATAAATAAGTAAAATACTCACGTGTGACAGAATGTTATTCAACCTTAAAGAAGAAAAAAAACCTGACATTTGCAGTAAAAGTGGAAAGAAACAGAACACATCAAGCGAAGCAAATTAAACTTTAAAAAAATATTAACAAAAAGTATAATCAAAATTAGTAAATTGAAAAGAGTATAGAAAGTCAAAAGTAGAAACTGGATGATTGAATTTGATCAGTATATGCTGTACACATGTGTGAAAATACCATAATCGCCTCCATTGATATGTATAGTTAATGTATCTCAATAAAATAGAAGATTAAAACAGCATTCCTGAAGACTGATATTGATCTATTAACATACTTTCCTACTATAGCTCATCAATCTACTCAGCCCATGCATCAATCACCCGTGAAGGGGAGACGGTGTGGGGAACACAATCTGGAATACAGACAAGCAGCAGGACACATTAGAGAGCTGACACGTGATTATTAAAGACAACTACGCGGTCCTAAGAAAGGATACAGAGGCATGTGAACCTCACATACACAGCTTCATCAGAAAAGGCTTCCTAAAAGGCTGAAAGCTCAAAAATAAAAGGCAACATACAACAGCAATCAAGAAGGTGGGAAAATGCAACAGAGGGCAGAGAGCAGTAATAAGCTGGCAGCAGTGGAGTATTTTTAGTAGGTGAAAATTGGTTAGAATTGCTAGAACAACAAGTTTATAGAAGTGAGAGTAGAGGAGGGTACTGAAAATGACAACTGGTTGTCAAGTGTGAGCAGTTGATAGACAAGAGTGTACTGTAATGAGACAGAGAAACACATGTGCTTGAAACATCATAACATCTGCAGGAAGCCTCTCTTCAACATGGCTTCTCTGGTATGGGTGAGTGAATTTTCAACCTGACCCTTTGGGAGGAATAGACCAATGTACGTAAGGTTCACATGCCTCTGTATCCTTTCTTAGGACTGCGTAGAAAGTTCATAAGTGCTAATTCTATTGTGTGGTATTGTCTGTATTTCCCAATGTTTTAATACAAATACTCAATACCTTGTAGCATAAAATATAAAGAATTTTAATTCATATATGCTTATACTGTAATAATTCAAATGGAACAAGACAAGGCATGCTTTCAGAAAAATATAAAAAGTTTTGCATCTTTCTGTGACCAATATAACACCTCTTTATTCCTTAAGAATAAAAGCATTTCATATTGGCAAAAATATGAATGAAGTAACGCCATCTGGGATTTGTAACTAACTCATCTGTCAACATGTGTCAAAGCAGTATTTTAAAGTTTAACATCATCTCATATGTTCGTCATGGTGTTAACCTGATCCTCACTGAAGAAAGCTAGAAGACTGGTGCCCAGGGACCCACATAGCTCTCAAACAGTGATGAGAAATTAAGGTAAATTGATTCCCATAAAGAGCAAGAGTCTACATGGGTCATTATGGGTCTCAATTGTCTGAGTTTTCATATGTCAGTTAATTTCCTTTACCAGTAAATACAAATTTGTGGTTTTGTTTATTCATTATTTTTTGTCTTCATCTCAAAAAAAAAAAACCTGAAATAATTACAGACCTTCTGCTTCCATTTGAAAAGGAAGAAAACATCTTAGACTTACCTTACAGCAGTCAGCATCTGAAAAATGGAATAAAGTTCCTTAAAACCCAACTTTGGGTGCCAGCATTGAGGAGTAGTGATAACTACCATCTCATTTCTCAGCTGGGTCTCTCAGCTGGTTTTGCCAAGACAGGACCTGCTCATCATCAGACCATGCCTGCCTCCCAGGAGCACAACTTTGATGTGTGTGGATGAAGTCAGTGGCCATGGCGTTGGAGAAAATGATGGATGAGACTCAGTAGAAGTTTTTATGAAGAACTCACAGAATGAGCACACAGAAGATAGACTGGTTTCCTATTATCATTGCAACAAATTATTCCAACGACTAGTTTATTCTTCTGTCATTCTATGGGGAAAAGTTATAAAATGGGTCAATTAGAGCTGTGCCCCAGTGGAGTGTTAGAGTCTGTCTGTTCTAGCTTCTAGGGTTCATTTATATTTTTTGGCTCATAGAGCATTCCTCTTTCCTCAAAGCCAGCAGCAGTATTGCACAGCCCAGTATCTCTATCCACTCCTTGGTCCTCACAGGTCTTCTATGTCTGTCTCGTATCCTTATGATTATAATGTCCTACCCAGATAACCAATATAATCAAGTCCTTTAACTTAATAAAAGCTTCAACATCTCTCTTGCCATGGGAAGCAATGTATTTACAGGTCCTGGTAATGGGAGGAGGGGATTATTTAGTCTATCACAGAAGATATTATGAACTTCAAATGACTGAATGAAAAATTTAAATTGTGTTAACCCACTGTTTTCAGAGGTTTCTCTCTTACAATAGATGATACTATTTTAAGAAATTGTATCTGCAAACACAGTGGCAAACATCTTTCCTAGCTGGATTGTAGTGAAGATAACAACCACACCTTACTTAATTTTGTTATCAACAAAATACATTATGCCTTCCAAATGATAATAGTTAATAGCACTCTAATAGTGTTTATAAATGATGATGAGGCTATTAATGACAGCTCGGAATAGCCCAGAGAAAGATCAAAAGTTTAGACTAGCAGAGAGCTTCAACCTTTTCCAAATTAAAACTTTAATCAGAACTCTTAACACCCAAGAAAATAGGCTTGTTTATATCTCATCTTCTTACCTGAATCATTTATGTCAAAAGTATTGCCAAGAAATGAAAAGATACAGAAAGAATAGAAGATTTGCCAAGATAGAAGCAAAACTAATAGCTCACAGGGAATGTCTAAGCAACCACACTCTTAAGGTTAATTTTTTTTCTTCTATTTCATGTACTATGGGACTGTGGAATTATTTTTCCAAGGTCAAGACAACCTCAGTGCCCATGAATTTTACTTTCTGTAAACTTTCTATTGCAATTGTGAGTTTATTATCTCCAAAATGTTTCTAGGAGAAGAAAACTAAAAAATGCTTTAGGATCAAGCTCTCCCTGGACATCCGTCACAGGAAGTCCCTTATTACTCTAATGATTGTGCACTGGGAAAAACAAATTTAATGTGCTTTCAAGTTTTCCAATTTAGAAAAAGAACTAGATTATAATGTGAATATGTTTTTTAACATTTTCCATGCTTTAGGGGAATGGCTTTTGGGAGGAAAGGGTAATGAATGTTTTTAATCATACTAAAATAGTTTGCCTCGAATCTGTGACTTAATTTTTTGATGACAACAAAATAGGAAAGATGAAACATACTAATCAACCAGGACTTCTCATTTCACAGCATGGCTTCTTACTTTTAAAACATATTTGAAACATAAAATTCATCCAGGGAAATAGGTAAAAATAAGCCTGCTCTATTAGCTGTCAGCCTTTTCTTCCTGTGTAGACCAATGGGGAGCACTGTCACCCCTCTGAGCACCCATGTGGGGAGCACTGTCATCCCTGTGAGCACCCTGACCTTACCCCTCCACACTGGTTATCAGCGCCAGGACACACATCCTCTTCCCTTTTACTTCCTTTGCTCTCATATGGCCATCAGGCTCTCAATAAATTCTTAATGTCATTGATGAAAATGTCACAGATGAGATTTATGCATCTCTCGATGCAGGCCTTCAGCTTCAAAGTAAACAGCTTGCTATCCAGGAGCCTGTCTTCCTATTTAAATCCATCAGAAACCCAAGAACAGTTCCTCGTCCATTTTCCTTCTCCTTGGTTTGAGTATCTCCTCGGGGATGTTCCAGCCACCATGCCATCCACACACATCCTCTTTGCTTTCCAAAGAGCCATAAGGAAAGATCAGTGATGCCCAGGACACTGTTTTCTCTCTTTATCTTGAAGGTAGACTGTATGCAGGGCAGTGAGAGTTGAAGGTGCCTGTGCAGCCCTGCACTGAAAACATACATTTAATGAAGTAAAATGTTAATTCAATGTATGTTCAGAACATGTGTGAGCAGCTATGGAATGTCACATTTCCATATTTCTGTTTTAGGGAAAAATAAGCCACACAATTCTAAAATGCTTTGCAGATCATCTGTTGTCATTGTCTGGTAACTTTACTCTCTCCAGCTTTGCCCCAGAGGATGAAGGACAATAGACATTATTCTAAAGGACTTCAGAGATCTTCACTAAAAGATGTGATTAAAGACTAAAAATACTGCTATCCAAACTAATTAGAGGGAGTTATGGACTAATTCAGTTCTGTGATGTGAAGCTGTTCTGAGTTGGTTTTATTGAAGACACAAATTCTATTATATTCCAAATGCAATTTCCCAATTCTACAGCAAAGAATTGAGTAATCCGTATAGCTCTTCAATTTTCTTGCTAAGATTCAAAGTTTTGCTTATCTCAAGTTATGAAATATGAATTATTTCAGTGACTCAACCTCTAATTTCAAGGAGATTTGGTGAACAACTCTTTAATTAGTCTTTATCATGCTCTCTTAAACCTTGCCAGCAATCTCTCTCCTGAAAGTAAATTAAAGCCAGAAGAGAAAAAAAACCTGAACAGCCTCTCATAACACCACTGGCTACTTGACAGCTAAGTCTTCATAAGACCCATCATTCTGAAGAGGGACTTCATTCTGACTCCAAACACCGATCATGCTCAGAAAAAGTTATATGAAAAGTCAGAATAATGTATGTGTGCATGTGTATATGAACAAGCTACCAAGTAAATATTTACTAATGATAAAAGTAATGCATATTCACCATTTTTAATAGTTTTAATGTTCTAGAAATATTTCTTTACCAAATAGATATTTAAATTCTTCCCAGTTTTTGACTATTACCAACATAGAACACATTAGCTTTTACCACAATTATGTATTTATTATAATTGTGTTTCGGGTGACAGTTCACAAAATGAACATCTGAAATACCAAGCTTATCAGTTCTGATGTCAGTATTTAAATAATAATTACTCTTAGCCATCTGAACACATTAAAAATGAAAAAATGCTCAAATCAAATAAACTGGGATATAGAGAAGCACTTCTATTTTGTGACCCATTGAAGTTCCTACAATTCTGTACTTCCAGATGCAGTGCAAATTCAATATATGAATTACCTGATTTTATCTGCTTAAAACCTCCTTAAAGCTTAAAGATGGAGTTCAGTTGATAAATGCATCAAGTCCAGGCTCAGGCACTCAGGAAGTAGAGGTAAGAATTTCAGAAGTTCAAGGACATGCTCAGGTGCATAACTTGTTCAAGGCTAGCATGGGATACATAAGGTCCTGTCAGGAAAACAAAACCACCTGTAAGGAGACCTCCGTTTATTATCTCCATTTGATCATGAGGAATCAGACTCTCAGAGATGAAAAATAACTAGTCCAAACTACATAATTAGACACTTGACAAAGTGCTTGACTTTGTAATTTATGTCACCTCTACATACACAACTCACCTGCAAATTGTCATGTGATAGCTCCTTATGGACTAAGGCAGAGAGAGTAAGGCATCGAAAATAGTTTCTCCAACCTTTCCATGGTTTTAAGTCAATGTTGGTAAATATTCACTTGCCTTCAGTTCCTTTTAGTCTAGATGAAACTGTAATAAGAATAGTTTATTACCAAGGTAAAGTGACCAAAACTTATGTTGCCACTTGAAGGCCTGACCCATAAGAACCTCTCAAAAGATTACCTACTCCTCACATATAAAAACAAAAACTGTAACTCTACCCTTCGCCTTGTACAAAGAGTAGCTCAACGCAGATCACTGTTAGAGTTACACAAAAGAGAGCACTTCAAGATTCAGGGGGTGACTTTTTGAAAAAGACTCCGATAGCTCTGGACATAATAGTAGCCAGGGCTAAAGGGTTGGAGAGATGGCTCAGTGGGCAAACCCATTTGCTGCAAAGCCTAGCAGCCCGAGTTCAATCCCTTGAACTCCCATGAAGTAGCACACAGGATGCAGTAGCACACATCTGCAATACCAATGCTCCTATGGCAAGATGCAAGAAGAACTGCCTAGACGCTCAAAGGCCAGCTACCCTGGAGAAGCAGCATAAGAGAGACAATGTCCCAGAGCACAAAAGTACAAAAGAATAAAAAATCATGTCAATTGCAAGACCATGGGTGGGACTGAAGATACAGTTTTAAGTGAAATAAAGCCTAAATGATACGTATTCTGTGTTCTCTGTCAGATGTGAGACTTAGGGTAGAGAACATAAAAGTAAAAGGAGGTATCCTAGGGATATGGAAGAAAGAAGGGAGAACAGGAACAAAAAGGGAAACATGGAGATGAATATCGTCAAAACATATTATAGACATACATAGAAATGTCATAATAAAACTGTTACTTTGTACAATTAACATATGCCAAAAATTATTTAATGTATATGTGTATGAAAATGCTACCCTGCTGATTTGCACAGATTTTGTGGTTTTTTAGACTGGGTCAGAACAAAAATGATGTTTTAATTAACCAGACATCCCATCAGCTATTTGATGTTGAAAGTTGCCAAATAAAATGCAAAGCATATGGTAAAATTTGGGTGTCACAAGAATAAGAAATGATGTCTTAGCGAAAGAGCATCCTGCATAATACTTAGAACACTTCCTAGGGACTTCAACAATTAATTTGCCATACTAACAAATATAAGGCTCCAAAATGTACTATCTAACAGAGCAGAATGCCTACGAAGTTGCCACTTATATGGAATTCAAATTTAGCTGTATTCCCAGGAGTTTTCATCTGTTTCATTTTGGCTTGTTTTGTGACAGAGTAAAGCATTATACGGTTCTGCAACTTATACCCAGTGCTTCTCATATATGAGAAAAGTACTTTACCAACCAAGCCACTTCTCCAGTCTTTAGTCTAGTCATTGTAGTATGAAATGTGTTTTATGCCTTTCTAATGAAGGTTTATTTTTCTAGTGTAATTAAATCCATAGGACTCACTTTGTAATGAGCTACCATATTAGTTCATGTCACTGTGACCAAAATGGCTGACCGTTACAACTAAAGGAAGAAAGGGCTTGTCTTAGAGCATGATTTCAGAGGGGTTTCGGTCGTCCAAGGGCAGGCATGATTATGAGAACTCCATGTGAAGCAATAGAAGATGAGACCACGGCTGTTCACACGCAGGGAACAGGAAAGTAAACAGAGCAGAGCTAGAACCAGGGGTGGGTGTACCCTTCAAAGCCTCGTCCCTAGTAACCTCGGGGCTCCATGGTCAAGTGTTTAACACTTGGTTTTTAAGATTTATTTGTATTATTATTATTATTATTATTATTATTATTATTATTATTATGTGTCTCTGTGTGTAACGCACATGTTTGCAGCTACCTAGAGGTACCAGAAGAGCAGGAAGTGTTCAACCACTGAGCCATCGCACCAGTCCCCAACTGCTGCTTTTTTTATCAGATATTTTCTTTATTTACATTTCAAATGTCATCCCCTTCCCTAGTATCCCCTCCGAAAAACCCCTATGCCCTCCCCCTTCCCCTGCTCCCCAACCTATCCACCCCCATTCCCAGTCCTGGCCTTCCCCTATACTGGGGTGTAGAGTCTTCACAGGACCTAGGGCCTCTCCTCCCATTGATGACCAACTAGGCCACCCTCAGCTGCATATGCAGCTAGAGCCACATGTCCCACCATGTGTTTTCTTTGATTGGTGGTTTAGTTCCAAGGAGCTCTAGGGGGTACTGGTTAGTTCATATTGATGTTCCTCCTATGGGGCTTCAGACCCTTTCAGCTCCTTGGATACTTTCTGTAACTCCTTCATTTGGGGACCTTATGCTCTGTTCAATGAATGACTGTGAGCATCGACTTCTGTATTTGCCAGGTACTGACAAATGCCCACAGAAGACAGTTATATCAGGCTCCTGTCAGCAGGCCCTTGTTGACATCTGCCATAGTGTCTGGGTTTGGTGGTTGTTTATGGGATGTATCTCCAAGTGGGGCAGTCACTGTATGGTCGTTCCTTCAGACTCTGCTCTAAACTTTGTCTCTGTAACTCCTTCCATGGGTATTTGATTCTCCTTCTAAGGATTCTGAGCTTCTGGGCTAATATCCACTTATCAGTGAATGCATATCATGTGCATTCTTTTGTGATTAGGTTACCTCTCTCAAGATGATATCCTCCAGATCCATCTATTTGTCTAAGATTTTCATAAACTCATTTTTAATAGCTGAGTAGTACTCCATTGTGCAAATGTACCACATTTTCTGTATCCATTCCTCTGTTGAGGGAGATAAGCAATCCCACTAAAATCAGAGACTAGACAAGGCTGCCTACTCTGTCCCTACCTACTCAATACAGTACTTGAAGTCCTAGCCAGAGCAATTAGACAACAAAAGGAGATCAAAGGAATACAAATTGGAAAGGAAGAATTCAAAATATCACTATTTGCAGATGATATAATAGTATATATAAGTGACCCCAAAAATTCCACCAGAGAACTCCTAAACCTGATAAACAACTTCAGTGAAGTAGCTGGATATAAAATTAACTCAAACAAATCAGTAGCCTTTCTCTACACAAAGGATAAACAGGATGAGAAAGAAATTATGGAAAATTGTCACAAATAATATAAAATACCTTGGTGTGACTCTAAGGAAGTGAAAGATCTGTATGATAAGAACTTCGAGTCTCTGAAGAAAGAAATCGAAGATCTCAGAGAATGGAAAGATCTCCCATGCTGATGTATTGGCAGGATTAATATAGGAAAAATGGCTATCTTGCCAAAAGCAATCTACAGAATCAATGCAATCCCCATCAAAATTCCAGCTAAATTTTTCACAGAGTTAGAAAGGGCAATTTGCAAATTCATCTTGCATAACAAAAAAACCTAGAATAGTAAAAACTGTTCTCAACAATAAAAGAACCTTTGGTGGAATCACCATCCTTGACCTCAAGCTGTACTACAGAGTAATTGTGATTTAAAAAAAAAAATGCATGGTACTGGTACAACAGACAGGTAGATCAATGGAATAGAACTGAAGACCCAGAAATGAACCCACACACCTATGGTCACTTGATCTTTGACAAAGGAACTAAAACCAACCAGTGGAAAGAAGACAGCATCTTCAACAAATGGTGCTGGGTCAACTGGTGGTTAGCATATAGAAGAATGTGAACTGCTGCTCTTTATCCACCATCTTTGCATTCTGTTATTGGTCTTGCTGAGTTTTACACGAAGATCAGCTGGGCTCTGAGTGCTCCTGTTTCACTAATGCTACTACTTTCAGGTCATGATTCCAACACGAGTTCCAACAGGCTCTTTAAAAACAACATCTGGAATCTGTCTTATATCTTCATAACTAAGCACAAATTTATGATCTCACCAAGTAGAATTAGAAATTCCTATTCATTTGAAATTAAATAATCATCAAATAGCTTGTTACTGTGAAAGCCACTCTCCTCTACTCCATAAACACAAGTACTAAAGTACAGTATGCGCGCTGCCCCATCCATTCCAAGTCCATAGCTACTAATGGACAACCAGCCATTTTCTTTTTGCTATTTTAAATAAATTTTCTCAAGTATTTCATAGCATACTACATCATTTACATCATTTCTATCCCCCCGTTCAAATCCTCCTTGCCTTCTCCACTTGTTCATAGATTGATCATCTTCCTTATGATTATTAAATTATTAATATATATATATATATATATATATATATATATATATATATATCCTACTGTGTCAATTTAATGTTGCTTATATGTAGGTGTGTTTAAGGCTGACCACTATCAACTCTCAAATTGCACCTTTAAAAATAAAGGAGATGACATAGATTAGTGGTTATTGTGATGGCTCATCTCTAATGTTAATTTGACTACATCTGGAATCACCTAAAACCCACACATCTGGGCACAGCCATGAGAGGTTTTCTTGATTGGATCACTTGAGGTAGAAAGATTCGCCCTAAATATAAGCCACACTTTCTTCTGGCAGCTCATGTGAAAGGGTATGAAGGAAGGAAGCTTTGCTTTTTGCCTGCTTGCTCTCATTCTGGCTGGCAAGCTCATCTATCCTGATGCTAAGGCATTCCTTCACTGGTGTTAGAATGTACTTCCTCAGGATTCTAACACAGACTGAAGACCTGAAGTTCTCTAAGAGTCCTTTAGACTCCAGCACCAACCTGGGACTGCTGGGACATCCAGTCTCAGTGACTGAAAAATTACTGGACTCTTTTCTTTTCTATTGCAGTCAGCCATTGTTGGAAAACCCAGATTTCAGCCTGTAAGCCACTCTAAAAAACCTCTTGTAATATCTATCCGTTCTGTTCCTTTACAGAACCCTGATGAACAGTTATAGTACATTTTTGTCCTTTAATTCTTTGGAAATAGGTCGTCCATACCTGTAGAATGATAGAATTTTTTTATACATAATAGCACAAGAAAATAAAACACAAAAATACACAAAATAAGGCAATTACTTTTTACTTAAAGTACAAAGTAAAAGAATTCCAAGTGTTGATTTTCTAAAGTTACATTACTCCGATTAATGCTACCAAACAATTAAAATACACCCTCTATCCCTTTCCCACTGTCAAAGGCCATGTGAGTGTGAGCAATTCTGGGACAGCAAGAGATAGTGGCAGGACCGGTGACTGAATGCTAGTGTATTCAAACTTAAAGGAGCTTCCATTGATTGACTCTATGGTAATTTGAATAAACAGAAGGCAAGCAACAGATGATGCTCTATTGGAGTGCTTGACTAGTAGGCTTGAGGCCAGCCGTGCATTCAATGCCTGTCACTGCAAACCAAAAATAATTATGAGAATATACAGCCCATTTAATAAGGTAAGCATCCTTGAGTTCATATTATACTGAGAAGATCGAGCCAGGCTGACTCCATGACTTGCTGTAAACTGCCAGTTCAGAGGACTAGGCCTAACTAAGCTTGTTTCCCAAAGCTGAGTATGATGAAAAACCATAGCCAATGAGAAGCTGCCCTACCTTCTGGCCTGAGCCAAGAATAGGCAGCAATGGTTCTGGAAAGTGTCCAGGCCCCCAGCAAGGGTTCTGGAAAGTCCCCAGAGCCCTAGCCAATTCCAGAGATATGCATACCCCTAGAGATAGAGCCAAATAATCAAGATAAAAGTCACCCACCGCTCCCTGGAATTCCCCTAATCAGCTTTAAATGGAGCCTGCAAGCTCACCTCCAGGTTTCCATTTTGATGAATGGTAGATCCCTGCATTCTGGATTTCTGCAGTATATACACACTCTTTGCTTTTGCATTCTATGTGAGTCTGGAATGGCATTCTTCAGTGATTCATGGATCCTTATACTATAAGCAAATGTTTATTCCTTAGATGAGAAATGCAGCTAAGACATGCATAAGGATGGGCAAAGCAGAAAGTTCATTACTTAACAACTGTCGTGCACTATTGATTAAAATAGAAAGCATCACGTTAGGCTAAAAATAGTGAGTGAATGGCCTAGGGGTAGGCAGAGTCCATTTCATAATTTCCATATATTCTTTCATAAAGTGTTTACTGAATACAAAGGAGAAATGAGATGCTTTGCAGTTAGCAAGCTTGGATCAGGGCTAGTGGTGGAACTGTTATAGCATGTATGTCACTTGATTGACCACTTGAAAAAAAGATCATCATTGCTGAGATAGAGCAGGCACAGCACAGCCTGTATCAAGTCCTGAGGAAAAGGACCCACATTGAGACTGTTGGTGTTCAGGCATCACTACATAAACCATACAAACACTGATCTCAGTTAAGCAAAAATAGATTATTGAATGCATACCACAAGACTGAATGTTTGGGACCACAAAAAAAGATCCGGGAGCCTAATTGTGGTACCAGTCTGTTCTTAGGGGAGGATTTTTATAGGACAAAACAAGTTCAGAGGTTCAGAAGGCAAGGGTGGAGGCAGTATTACATTTTAGCTAACTAGACCAAGTATTATCAGCTAACCTTTAAGCTGATTGTGACTGAGTGAGGTAAGAGGGGTGGTGAATGGCTGAACAGAGAGGAGTTTCAGAGAATTGTGATAACAGAGCATGAGTATTATGACCATAGTTTTATGACCTTGTCTTAGTCAGGGTTTCTATTACTGCACAAACATCATGACCAAGAAGCACTTGGGAAGTAAAGGGTTTATTCAGCTTACACTTCCATACTGCTGTTCATCACCAAGGAAATCGTGACTGAAACTCAAGCAGGTCAGGGAGCAGGAGCTGATGCAGAGGCCATGGAGGGATGTTATTTACTGGCTTGCTTCCCCTGGGTTGCTCAGCCTGCTCTCTTATAGAACCCAAGACTACCAGCCCAGAGATGGCACCACCCACAAGGGGACCTCCCTGCTTGATCACTAATTGAGAAAATACCTTACAGCTGGATCTCATGGAGGCACTTCCCCAACAGAATCTCTTTTCTTTGTGATAACTCCATCCTGTGTCAAATTGACACACAAAACTAGCCAGTACAGACCTTTTAGGAGAAAATTTCAATGCCAGCTATGGATAATTGCTTCTGAAAAGCAGAGTCTGAGAACCTGTACTTCGTTTCACCTTATGAGCAAAATGGAGACAGAATACAAAACAGCTACAGTTATGTTAAAAGGAGCAGGTCTCAACAGAGGCATTCTGTACAATTAGTCCATAACCTTCAAAGATGCCTAGACTAAAGAAATCATGAAAAGACAGAGTGACTTACAATATTGAAGAGATGAATAAATGTGATTGATTCTAGATTGAATCTTTTGAGAAAGACATTATTGGTGCAGCTCATGACTCAGCTATGATTTATGGATTGAATGGTAGTAAGGAAAGAATGTTAATCTCCTGTTTTTAATCAATTTGTCTATATATTTTTATTTGGTACTAAAAATAAAATTACAAGATTTTCTTTTATGACAAATTTCTGAAAATTAAGAAATCTAATTATCTACCCTAATTATTACATTTAAACCAAACATATTCTTTCAAATTGTTGTAAAGCCACGGGATATTTGAGACTCATTTGTGCTTCTTTGGAGCAAAGGCAGAAAAGTACAATTTATATACATTCAAGCTACATGTATTCCTTTTATATTACTGATGACAGGTTTGGAATAGATCCTAGCACCAAAAGGGAAAACACTGTAAGAATGGAAATACATCCCAGAACTTGTAATGCCATACATAGGTCATTCGGGATTATTGTTGTATAATCAATCCTCTCAGAGTAGCCTTCTCACATGCTCCATAATATTGGCAGCAAGAAAGACAAATTTAAGATTTATTACTAAATCAACTCTTTGTCAGACTTATTCCGCACTGTACTATTCTCAGAAGTATCCGGTCAAGATACAGACAGATCTCAGGTACAGTTAAGCAGCACATTTCTCGCTTTGCTCTAATATCCCCTAAGGCCAATGCCTCTTATTTTTTCTTCTTCCTTAAAATTAATCTACTCTTTGACAATTTCATCCATATATACAGTACATTCTTTGCACATTTATCACCACACTCTCTCTCTATCATCCCCCACTCACCAAACTTCTTACCCCTATTGCCTACGAAACTCTCATCTTTCACTTTCAACAAGTCTCCATCTCACCACTATGTCTTTTGGTTTTGGTTTTGTATTAGGGGTGGGGATGGGGGCATTGACCAATGAATTTAACCAGGGCTACCCACATGGTCATTGCTATGCAACCACGAGAAACTCACAAGTGGGTACACACTGAAGACAATTACTATGCCCCATGGCAGCTATCAATGGCCAATAGCTACTCAGGAAGAAGCCAGGACCCAACAGCCTCTGTACTTCCATGACTAAATATTGACAGGCCAGTGCTATAGGGTACATGGGTAGGCAACCATGGGAACTATGAGTTCATAAGCACAATGACATGTCACGCTCAGAAGACAGTGTTTCAGGATCCTTCTTTCAAGCACCCGGCTCTTACATTCTTTCCATCCTCTCATTTGCAGTGTTCTCTGAGCCCTGAAAGGAGAAATATGGATGTCCCACTGAGGGTTGAACTTACAACACACATATTATCCACATCTTGACCAGCCATAAAATGCCATTTACTGAAAACAGAAACTTCTCTGACCAAGGCTCAGGACAGCAGTAGTCTATAGGTATATATAAATGAACATATTTAGTCATCAATTTAACATGCAAAATGGAAGCAGTAGGTGCACCACTAGAGCCTTTGACCTCCCTAGTCATGAACATTTGTCTAGGTCCACAATATCAAGAATGAACTCTCTCATTTGTGGCAGGCCTCAGCTCTAATGGGCATAGTTGGTTACTTCTATAATAACCATGCCATTATTGTGCCAGTGAGCATATCTTGCCTGAGAGGCTGATATTATATCACACAGAGTTCGCAGCTAGATAAGACTTTCGATGATTTTTCTCCCCAGCTACCTACTGACCTAACAACGTCTGGCTCTGTAAGAGCTAGACAGTAGGAAGAAAATTCACAGATTATTTCAAGTATCATTCCTCACTGTCCTGCATCCAAAGTATCCTAATAGGGTGTACCACCTAATTCTGTCAATCACCTAGAGAAATGGCATTCTCTGTATTGTTTTGGGGAAACTCTGGGGTTTCCTTGGGCAACAGCTCATTGGAAGATATCTCCTATCTGGCACTGGTATTTTTTATTTAGTTTGCATATTTCCTGGGAGCAACATAATCAACCTATACGGGGCACATCCAGCAAACTCTTATTTTTAGTTATATTTACATAGTTTATAAAGTACTAGGTTTCCATATAGCCTTTTCACACATCCTTAACTTTGGTCAACCATACCTCCAGCCTCTCCTCTCCTCAACCCCTACTCATGTTTAACCTTTTCCACCATGAGTATTACCTCCCTCTAATTCCAAAACACATATGTTCTATTATCCCAACTCATCTTAAGGCTTATTCTTTAAAGCACAGAATATCTTTATGAAATATCTCAGTTTTGCCTGCCATTCTCTCTTCAAAAATAATGAAAGCACATACCTTTAATCCCAGCAAAGGCAAGTGGATCTCTGAATTTAAACTCAGACTGATCTACAATGTGAGTTGTAGAACAGGTAGGGCTATAAAAAGACACCTCATCTTAAGAAGGAGAAAGGAAGAGGAGGAGGAGGAGGAGAAGGAGGAGGAAGAGGAGGAGGAGAGGAGGAGGAAAAAGAAGAGGAAGAAGCAGAATGGCTTGATGAAAAAGCTTCCTCTGATCTCCCACAAGATAGTTCTAATTCTATCCCAAACCTGGGACCAACCTGTTGATAGAGGGGAAGGTAACTTAATACTGGGTTAAGGGTCAGATTGTGAAGGTCCTTTCTAACATATCTTGGCTGAGAGTCTGATGAATCTTTGGGGAAATTTTCCTTATAGAACATCTGATAAGGCCCCAGGAATCATGATTGCACTACGCATTGGTTATAGCTCCATTGTCAATAGGTTGAATTCTCAAAAATTAGCTCTAAAGTAGCCTTACAAAAAAAAAATCAAGAAAACAAAGTCCTACACTTCAACAAGTGGTGTTGAAATAAGCCAATCTCAGTCTCCTGGCTTGATGGTTGTGATGCAATCATATCAAAGAGTACTGTGTGGGGACCTGAGGAACTGGATTACTACAATCATGATGAATATTATGTCTGCATCTTACTGTTCAGGTAAGGGGAAAGGGTACTTCATTCCATTCTTAAGACTTCTTTAAACATTTAAAGTGGGTTCAATTTTTTAAAAATTAGCTTATAATTTAATATTTTTTCAAACAAAATATAAAAGTCATATTTGTTTACTGAAATTATTCTATAATCAATTTAGTATATAATGAACAGTTCTTGTTAAATATATCTAGATACAGTTGGATATACTGCATTGAGATTATAAGTCTTTGATAGTGATATTTACTATTTTATATAAAAATATGAAAGATGCTTTTAATTTCATACCATTACTCATGATGTGTTTGATAAATAATAGAATGAAATTATGAGATTATCTATACACAGCCAGAAAAAGTATTGAGATGTTTAAAAAGCACAAATTGCCTATGCTCCATTATGTCCACACTGGTTCTATTGCAGGTCAAGAGAAATGCGGTCTCTTTAAGTATCATTGTCCAGAATCACAAAGCAGAAAAATGCAAGGGCAGTTTGCAGCCAAGAGAGCATAATTTAATAACTGATATAACTAAACTACATCATCCAAATGGACACAGTTGTTCAATTTTCTCAGTGTATGAGTATAGTAAGTAGAATGTGGTTTAGGTCCATGGCTGTAAGTTTGACCAGAAGACACAGTATACAACAGAGAGTAAATGAATTGATGTTTCTGGGAAGAGAGTAATTCAAACTATTTGGGGCACAGAATGGACTATAGGTAGACTTGTTTTAAAAATGTAAAGAAGTCAGGCACATGTGATTAAAAAGGAAAGAATAGAACAAAGCAAAGATATGGGGGAATAAAATAATTACAGGAAGGACCAATTTTTGTGTTTGCACATAGGATCCTGATTGTTAAATTGTATTCAAGGGTATAAAAGGGTTAATAAGGGTCCAAAATATTTCCTGTAAACAAGATGCTGAGATGATGTGGATGGAGGTGAAT
This sequence comes from Mus minutoides, assembly GCA_902729485.2. NCBI lineage: Eukaryota > Metazoa > Chordata > Mammalia > Rodentia > Muridae > Mus > Mus minutoides. Next base: position 106,208 of record CACVCL010027746.1, on the reverse strand, counting down.
TCATTGTCTAAATAACGGCAGGTAGAGCGAGTTATGGTGACAAACCCCTGTAATCCCAACACTTAAGCCTTATGGCAGGAGAAGCTCAAATTTGAAGCCAACCTGCACCACATAGTGAGTTTACATTCAGCCTGAGTTACATAGCAAGACCTTGTCTCAAATGGAAGAGAGGCGAGGGGGACTGTTAAACTCTAAGGTAGTTTAATAAATTGTTCCTGTGTTTTTATTGACAAAAAGTAAGCACACACCTTTGTTGGGTACAGTTTGATGAATCCATACATTGTACATCAGCCATCCAAGATATTTGAATTGCCCACCATCTCAAACGTTTACTGATTCTTGGTGAGGAGAACATTCAAAATCCTCCCTTCTTTATGATTCAGTGTTTACCACATTCACCTTTCTGCACAGTAGAGTATTAAATCGTAAACAACTCATTAAATGTAAAACCTAAAATTACAAAGCCAATACAAAAACATAGAGAAATGCTCTCCAACATTGGTCTGAGCAAAGATCTTGGGGATGACAAGAATAAAAAGCACAGAAGTTGTAATGGCGCAAAGAAAGATGCACTGAAAAGGTTCTGCATAGCAGAAGAAATTACCAACAGGTGAGTATTCAGAACACGAAGATTGGAAGGATTTAGTGACAGAGAATTCTGTAGTATAGATGCCAGCGTTCTCAGTAAATTCTGAGATTTATCACAATATATCAGGAAGGTAAATTTTGAAGCTTATATAGCATGACTTAAGCTCCAAGTTCTCCCACTTAATAGTTGATCTTGGGAAAATCTTTTAATCACTAAGTACTTTAGTGTTTGTGGGTGAAGATGGAAGTCAGTGGTGTTTATATGTGAGTGTGCATGTGTCAAAGCCACTGATTATACAAGAAGGTGTGTGTGTGTGTGTGTGTGTGTGTGTGTGTGTGTGTGTACATGCATGTACATGTAAAGAACAGTGGTGGATGTCAAATTTTTCTCCATCATGTTCCACCTTATTTTTGAGACAGGCCCTCTCCTTGAATTTGCAACTCACCAATTTAACTAGACTAAATCACTAATAGAACTCCAGGGATCTGCCTGTGTACATTCCCCTGGCTCTGGAGTTACAGATGCAAACCATTGCACCCAGATTATTTCCTTTTTTAAATTTTATTTATTTATTCTTAACAACCCAATATCAGCTCTTCCTCTCCTCACCATAACCTACCTCATTCATATCCTTCTCTTATTCCAGCTTCCCCTTCTCTAGCCCCCCTCTGGGTGTCACATACACACATACACACACACATACACACACACACACACACACATCAAGTAGCTTTGGGACTAGGGGCATACTCTCCCACTGAGGCCAGACAAAGCAGTCCATTTAGGGGTTCAGGATCCACAGGCAGGCAGGCAACAGGCTTGGGGACAGCTCCTGTTCCAGTTGTTGGAGGACACATATGAAGAACAATCTGCTTATCTGCTACATATGTGTATGGGGTGAAGGTAGGGAAGGCCAAGTCTAGCCCATGCTTGCTCTTTGGCTGGTAATTCAGTCTCTGATAGCCCCCAAAGGTCCAGGTTAGTTGACTTGTCTTCCTGTGGAGTCCTTGTCCTCTTCAGGTTCCTCAATCCTTCTCCCAATTCTTCCATAAGACTCCCTGAGCTCCATCTAATGTTTGGGTGTGAATCTCTGCATCCTCTTTCCATTGGCTGCTGAATAGAGCCTCTCAAAGGACAGTTATGCTAGGTTCCTTTCTGCAAGCATAACAGAGTATGGTTAATTAGTGTCAGGGATTGGTTCTTGCCCATGGAATGGGTCTCAGTTTGGGGCAGTCATTGTTTGGCCCATTGGTCATTGGTCAGTCTCTGCTATATTTTTGTCCCCTAACATCTTGTAGGCAGGACACATTTTGGGTCAAAGGGTTTTGGTGGGTTGCTGTCCTTATCCACTGGGAGTCCTACCTGACTACAGGGAGTAGCCACTTCAGGATCCATACCCCCCCCCCGCCACTGCTAGGAGTCTCAGCTAGAGTTGCCCCCTTAGATCCTCTGGGGCCTCCCCATCCCAGATCTCTGGAATGTCCTAGAGATTGTCCCCACCATCACTGATCTCACTTCTCTGTCCCCTGCTCTCACTACGTATGATCTCCATCCACCCTGCTTCCCTCCTCACACCAGCTTCCACCCAGTTCCCCTGCACCCAGATTTTATGTGCCCTGAAGATCTAAACTCCATGTCTATACAGCTGTCATTTAATTACCAGTGCTGTCTTTCTAGATCCCCCCTTTTCTAACCTTGAAAATGTCATAGGACTTACATAAAAACAAAACAACAACAAACTCTATTTAAAGGAACTTAATATTGTATTTGGCATAACTGTGTCTCTGTTGTCTCTTCTATTTCTGCTTACATTCAAAAATTCATTTCTCTTATAGTATCTTGAGACGGATATGCAATACTTACCAATACACAAAAGTAACATTCTATTTCCCAGCCCCTTTCCCTGGAGTAATCAACTCATTAGACATACTTGCCTTGCAAACTGCAGCCAGCATCCCTGTTACCAATGTTTCACAATGGTATTGACTGATCTTCCTTCTCCAGCCCCCAATCTCAGTTTCTTACTGGCCATGCCAATACTGTGTCTTTTAGATGTTACACCAGCATCTGCTTCTGAATACTAAATTCTTCTGTGGCCAGGGTATTTAATACTGCTGGGAGCAGCTAACATTCTCAGCATAATTACTGCTGGAAGATTAGATTGCCCAGGAGAGATGAAGCAAGAAGGAAGAAAGGGTGAATTTGAGGGGAAAACAAAGGCAACTCAGTAGCCTCTTCAGGGATCAAGATGTCAGGGGTGTAATTAGCTGGGGTTGAGTCTGTGACCAAAGGAAGGGAAGAGGTGTTGAAACTGAGCGAAGTTCTGGTTGTTTGGTTTTCAGGCAACAACGAAGTTCCACATATCAGAACTCTCTCTCTCTCTCTCTCTCTCTCTCTCTCTCTCTCTCTCTCTCTCCTCTCCCCCACCCAGGGTCATTCCATTTTGACCTTTCAAATGCAGGCCCACTGCAGCATTTCTGAGCTTTATCCAATCTATGACACTTATGCCCTTAGGGGGAGTGCATCAGATTCACAAGAAGAGAGACAGAATTGATTCTTATCAGATAAAGCCTAGGACTGGGTTTTGTCAGAAGTAGCTTTTCTGCTTGAAAAGAAACTAGAAATCTTTTCCAGAATATATGACTTTCAGAAAAGTTTCTTAGTCCTGCCATGACATATAAAAAAAAATGATTCCTTGCGTTTTCAGAAATAAGATGTGTTATTGTCACCATTATATAATTGCTATCACACCACCACTTCCACCCATTCTTGTCATCTGTGTCATCATCGCCAGCTTTCTCTTCCCCCACTCTGGTCCCTAACCATTAGACTGCCTGTTGTTTGATGATGGGCTGACCTAGTTACATAGAAACACTCTGAGACCCAGCCTTTTCTTTGGGTGCCTGAATATGCTAACAATAAGGAATGTTTTTGTCAGGCTTCTCCAGAAAACTGAAGCCATGGGATGTGCATAAAAAGAGAAAAGGTCTACTAAGAGCGTTGATCCCTGGGGCATAGAGGCTTAATCTGAAAGGCTAGAGATTCAGTACAGCTGAGCGCATGACTCGGGTGAATTCCAAACACCTGGGGAGTCTGGGAAGCCAGTGATGGAGTTTTCAAAACAAGGATGAAGACCCCAAAGCTTAGGAGGACATTAGTATGAGTTACAGAGCGAAGAATATAGAATCTGGAACAGTAAGGTCCCCAGGTCAGGGAGAGAAGGTAGCCTATAAGAGCATGAATCCATCCATCTCTTTGCTCTATTTGTCCCCAACTGATTACATGGTGCCCACTCCTCAATCAGTCCACTAACTCAAAGGTTAGTCTCCCTCAGAAACCCCTTCACATACACACCTGGGGCAAGCCAATCATTCTTTTCTCTCAAATGCCAAGCCACCTGCATTTGCCTTTCAGCCGTAGCAATACAAGCCCAGTGCCTACCAACAAATGGAGAAGAGTCCATACCTCACTAGCTATCTAAGTACTCTCAATCCAGTCTAAATAAAATACCTAAAATAAGCCCTCCCAGGAATGATGGACAATGATACTTTTTTATTTTAAGTTATAAAAAATAACTCAGGAAGAATTGGCAAATAATTCACCCACCCCAGTGCTGATCTGACAGGTTCAGCTGGGGCATGAGACCGTTCATTGTATTGGATTCAAAAGGCATCAGATCATTATTAAATTAAATTCCCTCTATGCCTCAGGTAGGAAAGGAAAAAGGACAGAGGAAAAAGGGAAGGAAGCAGGGAGGCAGGAAGGAAAGAAGTCAATGAAAATGAGTTTATGGTGATAACAGATTCCATTCAAATTCCTCAGCATCCCTGAATACATGGCCCATTTAGAATAGTAAGTATCACACACATCTGTATAATCTTCATTTCTTTTATGAAATTCTCAGCTGGAGACCCAGTTCTGCCTTGCTGGAGAAACAGTCACCCCACCTGCACCAATTTCTGTGCCTGGTTCATTTCCTTTCCCAGAAATCTTAGAGTTTATGGCTATGCTCTGTAAATAAAATATTATTGTGGCTATTGAAGCGTTCTTAGATGAAAAGTCTCTCCAGCTGCTCTTTTTTTTCTGGAATTAATTAGCGTTCCTAAAGATGTTTAATCTCGGGAGCTCGGTCTACAAGGTACACCACGTTAGTCCTTACGGAGCTGTTACATTTCATATGTTGGGTCAATGTTGGACTGCTCAGAGCTGTTGCAAAACTTAAAATCAATTACTACATTTTTGTAAACCTGTAAGAATCAAACAACCTCATCCAACAAAAAGGAATTCGTGCTGGGTGATGAAACCTAGCAGCTGTCCAGGGCTAGGGAACTCACAGATCTTGGAGGAGAACCTACAACCACTAATTAAAACCAGCAAAATCACTAACAATTTGAACATTTGTCCTTATACCCACAGGTAAGTGTAGACTTCATCCCTCATCAAAGGAACTTCTCTTTGCAACAGATGGAGACCACTACAGAACACTACAACCAATCAAATTACAGAGTTGTGGAAGCTGACCCCTACGAACATATCTACAAAACACTCCTGAAACTAAGGCTTGGGGAACATTGTGGAACTAAAGATGGAAAGACTTTTAAAAATCACAGGATCAGGAATTTTGCTGTGAGAGTGTCTCCTAATAACATCAGATGCATAAAGTCTGATAGCCTGAACATGACCTGAACAAAGATGACACCAACCCACATGTCAAAGTGGGCATGGAAAGCCCATGAGGCCTCAACCTATACAAAGAACTACAGGAAACAGAGTGTGTGTGTGTGTGTGTGTGTGTGTGTGTGTGTGTGTGAGAGAGAGAGAGAGAGAGAGAGAGAGAGACTCCACCAGTAAACAGTACACCAACTGGTTATTCACTACTAAATGGCCAGTCCTGAAAATATACAAGTAACTTTATATAGACTGAGAAGGTTATAGTTAGTACTGTATGTATACACACGCATATATATATATATATATATATATATATATATATATATATGTGTGTGTATATATATATATATATATATATATATATATATATATATATTGTGTGTGTGCATGTGTGTATGAAATAACAATAGAAATAGAGGTCATAAATTTGAAAGAGAGAAAGGAGTGTAAGAGGAATTAGAGGGAGAAAGGAGAAGGTGTTGTAATTATAACATAATCTCAAAAGTTTAAAAAAGATTTAAAAAGAATCCAACAAAAATATTTGCCTATGACTGAATTAAGACATAATACATAATACAATCAAGACAGTAATATCAGATCAATGTATCATCATACTTCTTTAATTTTATACATAATAAAGCAGGAAATGTTTGTTCAATGCATCTTGTGGACTGGGGATGATTCTAAGTGCATTATATATAGCATCTCATTTACTCCCAGAATAACTCTAGGAGGCAGGTGTTACTCTGGGATGACGTAATGGAAGCCAGAAAACTTGGAGAGCTGTCCTCTATCATACAAGTAGTGAGTGGCAAAATCAAGTTCAGGCAAAGGAGCACCATTTAGTTGCCAATTAGTCATCATCAAAGATACTCTGACTGAAATGTCCAGTGTGAGGAGGTCTAGAATTCATAGAGAGGAGAGTCAGATGATACGACCTTTTTGGAAAAATGTATCAATCTTTATCAAAAGCCTTGTGACTTGCAGAAACTGAACATGCATGGAGATGTGTGTTCAGCAACATCATTTGAGGCGCTGCAAACAGAAGCAAAAAACAAAATTATCTATTTCACGGCACTGGCGACTTGGTAAAGGATTAATAATTGTATAATAACAATGTAGTTACTGTGAAACCCATAAAAATTATGATTTAATTGTATGTAAACATAAAGGACTAGCCTAGTTTAATAAAAATGTATGTATGATGGCAGAGACAGAGAGAGAAAAGAAAAAGAAAAGAAGTAATAATAAAATAAGCTTTAAAAAAATCACAAATAGAAAAAAACAAAGAAGAGAAAAAGGAAAAAAAAACACAAGAAACACACATTGATGCAGAGACACACACATCCACACATGTGTGAAAACACCAAGTTGAAAACCATAATATATAAGCAAAAGACCTGTAGGGTAAGAAAAAATGTCCAGACAAAGCATTATGAGACAAGAAAAAAAAACTTTTAAAAATAGCACTGAGTTTATTTCATGTTGCCCACCTACCTCTGGGCATGGATGTAGCCCTAAGAGAAGTTTACATACCCAGTGAGACACCATTGAAGAAAACTAATTTTTCATTTGTGACCAGTTGTTCTTTGGAGCTAGTTTCTGTGTAGGGATGTGGGCTTGTATCCATCTGTCCTCTCAACCTTTGACCCTGTCAGACCCGAGCCTGGGCAAGACCTGTGAATGCTGCCACAGTTCCTGTGAGTTCATGTGTGCACTGGCCTTGCTGTGCTTAGAAGGCCTTCTTTCCCTGATGTCTTCCACCGCCTCTGGCTCTTGATGAGAACTGAAGGAGACATCCGATTTAGAGCTGAGTGTTCCCAGGGCTCTCGCTCGGCACAAGGATCAGCTCTGAGGCTCTGTATTTATTTCCGACAACTTCAGGAGGAAGCTTCTCTGGTGACGGCTGAGCAAGACACTAATCTATGAGTATAGCAGAATGTCACTGTGAGTCGTTTTTGTGGCAGCATTCCTTTAGCAGAACAGTAGTATTTGATTTTCTCCTATGTCCCTGGCCTACCTCATCTCACATTCTTGGCCACCCAAGCAGTGTCAGAGATGGGGTCCTTCTCATCCAATCAAATATTGGCTGGTTAGTCTCACGAGATTTGTATCACTATTGCACTAACACATCTTGAGCACAGTTCACCATTGTAGCCTAAAGAGATTTTAGCTTGGGGTTTAGCTTTCTTCTTTGGTAGCATGCAGAGTTCTTCTCAGTATTATAAAGACTAGTTAGTAGAGCTAAAGGTGGTAGATAGGCACCAGCTTGACTTCTTATATTCAATGAGTTACATAGGTGTTGTCTTCAATAATATGGTCTTACCATAAATTTGTGGAATGCAACCTACAGTCTTGGCAACAGCTATCTTTAAAATACCTGGTGGGTGGCTGAGGCAAGAGGATTTCAACAAGTTTGAAACCAACTTCATCTACATAGCAAGTTCCCAATACATAGGGCTATGTGTAATAAATACTCTAAAATATTAATAAACCGTATGGAAATTTTAGTTTAAAACTTAGAAATTTTGTTATTTGGGGCACATTTTATTCTAATAAAATATATATATCTGTCTGCCTTTAAAGTAAGAAGACATAGATAACAACAATCTTCTTTAGAGTTAGACTTTGTATAGACTTTGAGTCTAATTAATTTAGTGTATGGTATTAACTTTACTTGCAAGTTTTTAAAATAAAGTTTACAAAATTTAAAAACTAGAAAGAGCAAAGCAAACAATGAAACTATGGAAAATACGAAGAAGATTCTAAGAGAAATGCCCACCAAAAAAAGCCCCGTAGTTCCTGATTTTATCCAGACTAGACAGAATAATCAATTCCTTCTAACCATTTGATTAAATGATTAAAGAGCTAAAGATGTCCAGATACTAAAAGCTTCACCCGCTCAAGATTAATGTGCCTCCTTACCAGAAGGAGACCACTTCCAAAATAATAAATGAAACCAACAGAAGCCACACAGCACAGTACTGTTGCCGCATACGCAAGGAAGAAACGGACTTTAAGAAAAGTCTTTGCATTGTGTGGTTTTGTAACAGAAACTATAGTTTTTCTACCAAAAAAAAAAAAAAAAAAAAAACAGGGCTGTGTCCCTGCAGGAATCCTCAGGCATGTTTGGCACAAAGAGCAGTGTGCCTCTGGAGCCAACGGATGGGCTGACTGTGAGCCTGAGAAACAGAGCTGAGGTACTGACTGGAACAGAAACAGCAGCAGCGTGGGCTGTGGTCCTCTCAGTGGCTCCAAGGGGATGTGCTTTGTACCCACCAGGCTAAATATCACAATAACAATCACTGTGGGAAAGGTAACCTATTCCTATAAATGTTCACCTGTGTCCCTGCCTCATTAGATAGTTTCAGCTGGGAATTCTACTATATTAACCAGTAATCACAGAGGCAGTAGTGAGAGGGTTAGTTCTACCCTCCAGCAGGCAGCTACGGGTAAAGGCTGAAGACTGCCAAGTCCCACCAGTGTCTTCTATACATGGATCACTAAAATTACTCAATGGAATTTGCTTTTTGGGTACCCCTAGTAAATGCAAGTAGGAGGGGAATTTCATGTATACCACAGCACTCGTGTGGAACAACTTGTCTTTCTTGGTGTCTGGCTTTCTTCCTCAAGGTCGAAGAGTGTCCACTGCAAGCTCTATCTGGTATTAAAAGACCAAATAACTACAGTGCTCCTAGGTTCAAAAACCCGTCCTTGGTTTTGGTTTGCATTAGGGTTTTGCTTTTATTACTTGAGAAAGAGTTTTCACGGTGTAACTTGAGACTGACCTCAAACTTGGTATCCTCCTACAGCAAACTCCAGTTTGAGATTACAGGTACACCATCATGCCTCAGTCTATCTTTTAAAGCCACATCTTCCATTCTTCCAAGCCAAACTTAGGCCCAATTTTAATGTTAATATTGCTGATTATATTCATTTTCATCCACAGACATAGAATATTTGTCATTCTATTCCAGCAATGACTACTTGCCAAAAACCATAGCCAGGAAGAGCAGAGATGGGTGGAAACCCAGATGATCTAAGGTTTAGACTCACATGTTCATAGTCCCTCCCAACAGGCCAGGATTTTAAGGAAACATCTGTTGCTCTCCAAAAAAAAAACTGAGACTGTAGTGGCTATTCCTGGTTGTCAACTTGACTATATCTGGAATGAACTACAATCCAGAATTGGAGGCTCACCAGTGATCCTAATCTGGAGGCAGGGAGATACAAGTTTCTGACCTGGATCTTGGCATGGAGATCTTGAGGCATAGTGGCTATGAATTCCAGAAGATTTAGACAGAGAGACCTCTGAGATCAAGGTCATCTGGGATTCAAGGCATGGTGGCACACACTTTTAATCTGGGCTACATCTTCTGCTGGAGACCTACATAAGGACATTGGAAGAAGGAAGATTGACACTCTCTCCTTTGCCCGCTTGCCTTGTGCAACTGAGAAACTGCTAGATCCTTGGACTTCCATTCACAGCTGCTGCTGACCATTGTTGGGAGTTGGACTGCAGACTGTAAGTCATCAACAAATTCCTTTACTATACAGAGACTACCCATAAGTTCTGTGACTCTAGAGAACCCTGACTAATACCGAGATTATTTCCAACAGGGCTGGAAGGGAAGAGGCAATAACACAAATCCAAATCAGTCTCTTAGGGTTACAAAACTATCCATCTAATAATGTAGTATTCATGAAAAGACATATTGTCTGTTTTATAAAGAACTAGAAGAGAGGTGTTCAAAGTTCCCTACATCAACAAAATGAGCAGCATTCAAGGAAATGGATATATCAATACTTCAATTTAATCATTACATATTTTATTCATGTATGAAGTTACCACACTGTGTCCTGTGTATATGTATGATTGTTATATGTTCATTCAAAATGGTATTTCATAAAATAAAAACATTCTCTACAGTGTTATTTTTCAGGTCCAGGAATTCTAAGCCACAAAGATAGAAAAGCTTTAAAGAATAATATTAATTGCTAAATGCCTTTGTCGTAACTATTAGATTTCCAATAGACTAAATGCAAACAAATGAATCTTTGTGGACATCTTAGTTCAAACATATCTTGCAACTTCAGTAAAGGCCTCTTGGTCACCACAGCAAAGCACCTGACTGCTAAACTGTTCTTTTCATAATTAAACATATGTATTCATAAAATTACAGAGGAAAGAATAAGCAAAAATACAAGTAGAGTGACTGGACCCGAGAGCTGCTTAGAGTGTGACAGTCCTCATCTCCTCCCTGAATAGTCTACTAGGTATCTAGTTGGAGCAAGTGGCTAACTGGGTACAATATGGAAAGATATGCCTTATTCCAAGACAGATATTCTATCTGTCTGTCTGTCTATCTGTCTGTCTGTCTGCCAGCTCCTTGCCAGCAAGTCCAGGCAAGAGGAGAGAGGTCCCAGTCCCACTGGTGTCTCTCCAGGGTTGAGCAGGATGGTGAGTGTCGATAGCCCAAAAGAAACACACCAAGCCTGGAGTCTTGTCGAAGCAGGAACTCAACTTTATGGCATCAACCTCTTTCTTATATAAGTTCGAAACATAGTGAGGGAAATTTTTGGTGGAGTAAGATGACGTAGGAGTCAGGGAAGGGTATGGACAGAGGGTATTGAGTGACTGACAGGGCCAATGGCAAAGCTCTACATCAGTAACTGCGGGACAGAGGCAGGGCCAAACAGGTCTTGCTGAGTCACCCTGATAAGGAAGTGACTGAGACAGGTCTCAAAACTCAAATCAGGTTTAGGCTCTCCCACAAGGCTGCAGAAACTTGAGCTAGACTTGGGTTTGTCAAACCAGGGCAAAACTAGGGCCCAACATATCTATCTATCTATCTGTCTGTCTGTCTATCCTCTATCATAGTGCTCATCTAATTTTCACAAAAATTATACAACTTCTAAATATCATCATTATTTCTACCTACTGAGGAAGGAAGCTGAGCCATCAAGAATTTGAGGCTTGCCTGCAGTCTACACAACTCTACAGTCTACAGAGCTGGGGATCTGGTCAAGAGCATGTGGCTCTGGGGTCTGTGCTCTGAATCAACAGGCCATTCGGCTTCTTCATCCCTGTAAAGACTTAGAGATCTCTGGGGTTCACCTGCTAAACTACTCAGAGCACAACTGAGGCTCTTTATGCACAGCATCCAACAGAAAGGAAGTGCTTTGCTGTGTTATGCTTTCCATGGGTGTACTTTAGTTCCCTTAAAGAGAGTCCTTTCAGACCAATTGCATACTTGTTCAAATCTTTACTTGTACTTCTGGTACTACTTTGCCTATTAAAGGGTTTAGCAATCTGCAAAGGCATATTGGTATATGTTGTAGTTAGGATTTCATTGTTGTGAAGAGACACCATGACCAAGACAACTTATAAAAGCAAACATTTAACTGAGGTTTGGTCCATTATCATCCCGGTGGGAAGTGTGGCAACATGCAGGCAGGCATAACGCTGGAAGAGGTGACAGTTCTACATCATGATCTAAAGCCATCTAGAAGGAAACTGGCTTCTACAGGCAACCAGGAGGAGGCTCTCTTTTACAATAGGTGGAGCCTGAGCACTAGGAGACCTCAAAGACCACCTACACAGTGACATACTTCCTCAAGCAAGGCCATACTTATTCCAACAAGGCCACATCTCCTAATAGTGTCAATTCCCATTGGCCGAGCATATTCAAACCACCACAGTATATAATATTATCATATTCTTTACAGAACATGTAATATGCTTTAGCCCTGGAGTCCATTTTGTCAACATGGAGCATAAATGAGCTATGCCTGCAACCATACTGACTGACTCATGTGGTGATCTGGGAACAATCGTGTTGAAATGATGGGTCTTCACTCTGTATCTAGGACACAGGTTTGGACCTAGGATTTCTCAAAAATATAAAAGTAAGGCAATAAACACTAATAAGCTTCAAACAATAAGAAGTCTAAAGGTAGAGCTCTACACTAAAGCATGAATTACATGAGTACTAAACTGGAGTTAAAAACACTTGCTGCTCTTCTAGGGAACCTGAGTTCAGTCCCCAACGCCATGTCAAATGTGTTCACATCTTCCTGTAAATCCAACTCCAAAGGATTGGACACCCTCTTCCTGCCTCCACAGATAATCACACATTTGTGGCCTCCATGCACACAGACACATACACATAAAAAAATATATGTATCTGTTTTAAAATATACTGATTAAAGCAATGATAGTACATGACATTAACAGATTTGGGGAGCTGGGAAGTGTTCAGATAAGATATCTTCAAAAATAAGAGGCAAGGGCTAATCCCAGAGAATTTCTTGAACATCTGCATCTGGTCCCCTCCTCCTAGTACACCAGCATAGATGAGGGTGGGCACACAGCTGGAGAGCTGAACTTCAGAGCCTCTGTGCTCCAGGACAAGGATAGGGTCACGCTGTCGTAGTTTCAAACAGGGGTGTCTAGTCAAATCTGCATGCTGACTGGATGGAGATGGTCCCTGGCTCCTTCTCTCAGTCAATTCTTGGCATACAGATTTTTACATGTCAAGAAAAGTCAGCGAATGCCTCCTCCACTCATAACCAGCTTCTGAATAAAGAATGATAGCACTATTTTAGACTAATTCTTTTAGAAGTCTCTTGCTATTTTACATACATATGAAAATTCAGATCCTGGAAGGCTAGATTAGTGTCCATAGTTCTAGCCCATTGTAAGGAGCTTTGAACATAATTAAGCATTTAATAAATGCTTGTGGAATTAAATTTCAGCAAGAAAATTCCTAGAGATATAATATTTACAGCTATTAACAGACATAGAGTTCTATTCTCTTTTACATTTTTTTTTTTTTGATACAGGGTCTTACTCTGTAGCCCAAAGCAGCCTGGCTTCACACTCATGACCCTCCTGGCTCAGCTTCCCAAGTGTTGGGACTATTGGCCTGTGTCACCACACCACTCTATATTCTAAGTTGGGGTGGGTAGGAGGGTACAGGTATCAATCCTCAGGACTCTTACAGCTTGTTGTGGGGGACAGAATCTCTCATAGTCAGATTCACACAGTGGGCTAGGCAGGCTAACTGTCAAGCCTCAGGATTCACTTCCCCAGGACTCAAGGTACTAACCTCCATGACCACACCCAGCTTTTTACAGGGGTGCTGTGGACTGAACTTAAGTCCTCATGTTTATCTGTCAAGCAGTTTATGGATTGGGCTCTCTTCCAAGACTCTAAAGCCTGAATCTTGGGGTAAGTTTTGTGTTTTGCTTCCTTTTGTTCTGGGGTACATGCAGGCCAGAGGAGGATGTTGTCTGCCCTGTACTGTCATCTCCACCTTATCCCCCTGAGGTAGGGAATCTCACTGAACCTGGAGCTAGGTAGACACCCACCAAACTACAACAATCCTCTTGTCTTCACCTCCATAGCACTGGGGTCACAGCCACCTGCACAGTCACACCCTTCTTCCATGGGTGTTGGTATCTGGACTCAGACTCTCATTCTTGAACAGCAAGCTCCCTTATCCACTGATCCAGGTCAATTCAGCTCCTAGAGTCTGAGCCTTAATGAACAAACTGTTTGGTCAAAACTTCCTAAGTCCAACTAAAACTCAAAACCCAACCAAAATTGCCCTGAGTATTTACTGTGCTCACAGGGAACATATAAGTCATTCTTTAACTTCTCTTGTACCCCCCATAGTGTGGTGTTTTGAAGCTCACTTTGTATACTGTGGTGATGACATAGTTGATCTTCATATTAAAGAAAATAGCTCAATCACATATACAATCTTCCATACAAGCCTGTTATATTCTCTGTGACCAATTTACTAACATCATGATCAGTTTCTAAAATATTTATAAATTGAAAATAATTGTAATTGTCTATATTATATATAATTATACTATATTATGTTTCAAATATATTTTCTTTTTCAGAGTTCATCCAATTATGATCTCTACTCTTAAAAAAGTAAGTGGGAATGGAAGTTCAGCACCTAGAATAATATAGAGGTCTCAGGGTGTAGCTCAGTTGGTAGAATACTTGCCTAGAATGTACAAAACCATGAGTTTGATCTCACAGAACTGCTCATGGTGGTGTAGTCCCATAATCTCACCACTGGGAGAAAAACAGGAGCATCAGAAATCGAGGTCCTTCTCAACTATAAAGCAAGGCTGAGTCCAGTCTGACCTACAAGACACTTGGTCTCAAAAATTTAGAAGTGATAATATAGAAAATCTTACAAAGAAAAACCTGAAAAATAGTCTGCCTTATTTCTATAATTTTTAACATTCCCTAGCCAAAAAAAAAAAAAGGCCCAGACCAGATTGATTTTCTGCTGTCATTTCTGGGAAGCTATCTGTGATTTTCATCACTGTTCATTAATATTAGCTGTTGATAGGCATCACTAAGTGATTTTAAGGCCTTAGAGAGCAGGGGGTACCTTGGGAGCTCTTGGCAAGGCAATGCCTGCACAAAGGATCTGCAGAAGTTCAGGAATGAGGCAGTCAAGTCACCCACCTTTCTTCTCAGTGAGCAGTCAGGGTCCAGAGGGAAAGCAGTAACAGAGAGTGACAGAAGCCAAGAGTCCTTTATCGCTTTGACAGTCCCTGACAAATACAGAAGTGGATGCTCACAATCATCTATAAGGCAAAACACAGGGTCCCCAATGTAGGAGCTAGAGAGAGTACCCAAGAGCTGTAGGAGTCTGCAACCCTATAGATGGAACAACAATATGAACTAATCAGAACCCCCAGAGCTCATGTCTCTAGCTGCATATGTATTAGAAGATGGCCTAGTTGGCCATTATTGGGGAAGAAAGGCCCTTGATCTAGCAATGTTTATATGCCCCAGTACAGGGGAATGCCAGGGCCAAGTAATGGGAGTGGGTGGGTAGGGGAGCAGGGTGGGGGGAGGGTATAGGGGATTTATGGGATAACACTTGAAATGTAAATGAAGAAATTATCTAATAATAAAAAAAGAGTCCTTTATCTTTTTTCTCATAGATAAGATCATTTCAAAAACTTCTACTCGTTGAAAAGTAATCATTGTAAAACAAAACAGGAATAAGAGGTACATCTGTAGGTGAGTCACATGGTGGCCTTCACCTTCACTGCAGAGAGGTAAAAGTAAGGACTAGAAACCAGGGACTGAGCAGAGACTAACAGTGTCTGTGTTCATCTCCCTCTTCCTACAATCCCAACTCTCTGTGTGCTAAGATCCCATGGAGACTCTATCGCTGTGCAAAAAGAGTCTGCTTGAACTCTGTCCTCTTCTCCTGGTTCCCATTGTGGATTCTGTATCTCTAGCAGCACACCCCACCCTCCAGGGTAAGGCTGCTCACAGATCCACAGGTCCCCAAGCCAAGGAGACGCTACAAGTACCTTTTATATCATCAACACCCCCCCATCTTCAAATAACTAACTTGTCCTGTGAGTCCCAAGTCACTTCTGACTCAGACATCTACCTGCTTCCAAGTCACGCCATCAAAGAAGACTTTGAAATAAGCATCATTATGTTCTCCTCTAATTGCCAGCAGAACGTCTCAAAAAAAAGAAATATGATTCTAAAATAAAATTAGCTTCTAGGTTGCCTCTGTGCCTATGACTTTCAATTATCACCTTGCATACCACTGTGAGCCACCTGCGACCTGGAGAACTCTCAGCTTTGGCACGTGAGCCAATGTACGGATGGCTGAGCTTCAGATGGGGAAGAGGGAGGGGTCTCAAAGAATGGAAACAGAAGAAATAGGATCAATCTGCATAATACAGACAAGACAAGCAAGGTCCCTCTACTAGGACATCAGTGTGAGCCAGCTGACTTGAGCCAAGGGAGCCACTACTGACCAGAGGTGAACAGTCCATTCATGTAACAAAGGAATACCAGGTGGTTCTTTTCTTCTGAAGGTGAGCAAACATCTGAGAACTACACATTCGTCACAGCTGTAGCTTCAAAAGATGTTCTTGCATATGAACTCCCTGGCCTGGTGCTCAGTGGGCTTCAACTTAACCCAGGAGATGCTAACTTATTCATCAGCCCGCAGGAACACTGCGGACTCATGATTCAGCCTGAGCCTTATAACAAGGTCAAGAAACTATAGGTGCTTGAGTTGCAGAGGAAGCACCAGTGTGGGATAGAACACATATCCACTTCAATGAGTAACAGGCCAAGCTCATGCTGCTTTATCATCTTGGATAAAATATTTCCCATATGATAGACATGTCTCCATGCATGGTTAAGTCTGACTCAAAGGCAGAAATAGTAGAAGGAACGAACACAGTATGAAGACAAAATTCCAGGCCTTTTATTTCAATTTAGTCATCCATCAGATAGCAATAGGCTCCAGCAAAGAGTCAATGGTTTTAGCAAATACAGCCTTCAATTTAAACCCACGTGTCAGAGGTATTATCTCCCATAAGCTGGTGGGAAACTAATAAAGTATTGCCCAGCTGTAAGACCTCCAGAGTATGGGATTTTTAGGTCAACCAAGACTAAATGCTGTGATTTTGCTCTGAGCTTTTATCTGACATCTGAGCTGATTATATTTTATAGGATGATGGGTTTTTTCCCCTTGCTAGTAATCCCTCCTTAAATTGTTTGTCATTTGCAGGGACACCTAGAACCCAACTAGCTTTAGCTTGGCTTAGTTATAGAGACTTCTGATCTACAAATATTCTGGCCTTGTGGCCTAATCTGTTGTTTTATGGCAAAGCTGTTGAGCAGAACAGGGATGGAGCACATAAAAACAGACCCTGCTTTAACACAGAACAAGCTAAGTTCCCAGAGTTGAGTCTCCTTTTGTCTCCTTCAAGTGGCCCCTGTGTGGCTCAAGCTGTATAGTCAGAAATCATCCACATTCAATTATGTACCACTAATAAAATTTGGAGGTCTGGGTTCAATTGAACCAAATAATGTGTCCTTTGAAGTCTGTTGTGTTGTTGTATACCTATAATCCCAGCATGGGTGTGGTGGGGTCAGGAGGATAAGGAGTTCAAAAATCAGCCTCAGCTATATAATAAGTTTAAGGCCAGCCTGAGCTACATGAGAACCTGTCTCAAAAAGCCAAACTCATGACCCAAGAACCAAGGTGCTATCATATGAAGACTCGGGAAAGTGGCAGAGTAGGTTATGAGAGTGACTAAGGCTGGGAGACAGTAGCAAAAAGCAGGAAAGAGACTTCAAAATTCATTCCACCCTTTTGGTGCATTTTCTCAGTTGTTCCCTAATCCCAGGTGACAGTCACTTGTATCAAGTTGACAATAACTAACCAACCCAGTGATCTACATAACTTTCCTGGCTTTGGTCACAATATACATTTATTTTTCCCACGTAAGCCACGTGACATAGTGGAGACTGGCCTCTTTTCAGCTCCAGGGGTGACTTCTTTTTTTTTCCAATTTTTATTAGATATTTTCTTCATTTACATTCCAAATGTTATCCTGAAAGTCCCCTAAACCCTCCCACATCCCCCGCCCTGCTCCCCTACCCACCCACTCCCACATCTTGGCCCTGGGGGTCCCCTGTACTGGGGCATATAAAGTTTGCATGACCAAGGGGCTTCTCTTTCCAATGATGGCCAACTAGGCCATCTTCTGCTACATATGCAGCTAGAGACATGAGCTCTGGGGGTACTAGTTAGTTCATATTATTCTTCCACCTATATGGTTGGAGACCCCTTCAGCTCCTTGTGTACTTTCTCTAGCTCCTCCCTTGGGAACCCTGTGTTCTATCTAATAGCTGACTGTGAGCATCCACTTCTGTGTTTGCCAGGCACTGGTATAGCCTCACACAAGACAGCTATATCAGGGCCCTTTCAGCAATATCTTGCTGGCGTATGCAATAGTATCTGCGTTTGGTGGCTGATTATGGGATGGATCCCCGGCTGCAGCAGTCACTGGTTGGTCCATCCTTT
This sequence comes from Mus minutoides, assembly GCA_902729485.2. NCBI lineage: Eukaryota > Metazoa > Chordata > Mammalia > Rodentia > Muridae > Mus > Mus minutoides. The sequence goes on along the minus strand of CACVCL010027746.1, from coordinate 88,058 downwards.
TGTTTCAGCTCCACACTTGATCTCTGCAACTCCTTCAATGTGTGCTTTATTCCTAATTCCAGGGGTGACTTCTAATTAGTCTCAATTGATAATAATGATCCAGGTCCTTCCTCAGGCACTGGCTCAGAACCCAAGGTTAGATCTATCAGTGTATGATGATCCATTGACTCGGATGAACATGAACTTAACCCTGTCCCATCAAATGGCTCCTTGGTTGACAGAGCTCCTCCCTCAGCATTGAATGTGAGCCAGGAGGCATGCAACCCACAAGAAACTGAGATCCATCTCTCCACCACGGGGAAAGCCATCTAAAGACCAGACAATACAGGTTGGAAAACAGGGAATCAAAGCCACAGAGCCAGCCCTGATTACAATGTAGAGGACTCTGCCTTCAGACTTCCTGCTCCAAACTAACAAAGGTACTTGTGAACTACACTGGGCTGAACTAACGTTTCCTCACTAAAAGCATTCTGATTGACACTCTTATAAGTAAAGGCAGCTATATACTTAAAGAAAAACTTCTGGTGACCTACCAAACTGAATTCACATTAACCTCTAGTAAATGGCGATTGCCACTGTGGGACACAGTGGAACACTGCCAAAATAGAATGCCTTATTCCACAATATTAGAAAAGTTCTAATTTTTTTTTCTTCTTATGATGAGTGTGTATAAGGTTTTTAAGTTTTTCTTTGAGTATTTTTTTCAGATCTTTCAGTTTTATTATATATATATATATATATATATATATATATATATATATATATGTGTGTGTGTGTGTGTGTGTGTGTGTGTGTGTGTGTGTGCCTGTGTGTATGAATGTCCATTCCTGGTGCCACCAGAGGCAAGTATAGGGCATCTGATTCCCTGAACCTAGAGTTACTGGCAGTTGTAACCTGCCAAGTGGGTGCTGGAAGTGAACCCATCCTCTACAGGTAAAGCCAGTGCTCTTAATCACTGAGCCATCTCTTCAACCCCAGTATGTGTACGTTTTTAACAAACATGCTCTAACAAAAGCACAGTAAGGAGATTGACTGATGGACCATTCAAGAATACCTTTACATTCTATTAAGAATATTTTAGTAATAAAAATAATAATAGAAAAAAACATTATAGACAAGGTGCTTAAGGTAGATTCCCAACCCAAGAATATGTCCACTGAGAAACATTCCACCTTTATGTCTCTTCCTCCTTGATCTCTTTTCCCTCCTCAGCTATACCCTCTTCTAAGAACGAACCCTACCCAAGACTCCCAGAAGCCATATTTATACTACAAACCTTGCTCTTAGCCACAGCTTCTTAGGCTAGTGATAGGCACTTAACCAAGATATGCCTCATGACCCTGACTGAAAACTTACTCTTTCTACTAATAACAAGATAGAAAGAGATCTTTTTAAATATCAGTGGCAAGAATTTAAGTTAGGTGCTAGAATTCCTAATCTAGTCCAGAGACCTAGAGACTGTGAAATGCACAGCTGGAAGTAGAACATGAACATCAGACCCACTCCTCACATGACTCAGGGATCTCCACAAAGAGGAAGACATAATAATGGGAAGAGTCCAAGGTAGTGGAGGATTGCTGTTAAAATATTGTTTTCTGTCCTCTGAGAGGCTCCACCCAGCAGCTGACACAGACAGATAAAGACACTCATAGCCAAACAGTGGATGGAGCTTGGGGACTCTTACAGAAGAATAGAAAGAAGGACTGCAGACCAACAAAGTCAACTAACCTGGACCCTTGGGGCTCTCAACGTCTGAACCACCAACTAAAGAACATACACGGGCTGGACCTAGGTCTCCCTGCACATCTGTAGCAGATGTGCAGCTTTGTCTTCATGGGTCCAGAACAACTGGATCAGGAGCTATCCCAAAAGTTGTTGCCTATTTGTAAGATATGGTTTCTAGCTGGGCTGCCTTGCCTTGCCTTGCCTCAACGGGAGAAGAAGCACCTAGCCTTGCAGAGACTTGAAGTGTTAGGGTTGGGGGATACCAGGGGAGGGGGAGGCACCTGCTCAGAGGAGATGTGGAGGTGGGAGGGGGAAGGATTGTAGGAAGAAGTGATCTAGAGGGGGGAAATGATTGGGATATAAAGTGAATATGTAAAAAAAATTATATTAAATTAAATTTACAATAATACTGTTTTCTGAACTTGATAGGGTTTGGGCACAAATGAACTCACAACAGCTGTGACTACATGTGCAAAACCTGTAGAAGATCAATCCAGGCAAAATCCCAGCATGGGTATGGGAGGGGTTCGTGAAGTTTCATGCCTAGCTAAAGAACTGTTGGCACTTGATGGCTACTTGAAGAGGGAGAGTCTTCTTCAGGGTTGCTACCTCTAGTAGACTGCCCATGTCCCAAGGCTGTCCCTATGTATACAGATGTAGCACTAAGTTGATTCAGTGGGTTTTTTAAAGAGCACATGTATGTAGTTGGGATGGAAAATGGTGGGAAGTATATAGGAGAAGCTGAAAAGGATAAAATAATGGTGGATTTGATCAAAACACAGTATTACAATCCCAAACAATAAACTTTTAAAATTCATGTCTAATTGCTATTGAATATTTGTATTGACTAACCCTCTATGGTAGTTTAAATATGCTTGGCCCACAGGAAATGGCACCATTAGGGGATGTGGCCTTGTTGGAGAAAATGAGTCACTGTGAACATGGGTTTTGAGGTCCTATGCTCAGGCACTGCCCAGTGTGGAAGAGAGTTCCCACCTGGCTGCCTGTGGGAAAGGGACTCCTCCTGGCTGCCTTGAGATCAAGATGTAGAACTCTCAGCTCCTCCAGCACCACACCTGCATGCTGCCAGTTTTCCCACGATGATGGTCATGGACTCTAAGCCTCTGAAACTCTAAGCCAGCCCCAATTAAATGTTGTCCTTTATAAGAGTTGACTTGGTCATGGTGTCTTTTCAGAGCAATAGAACCCAAACTAAGATGCTCTCGTAAGTATGTAGTTTACTCCCTGGATTTCCAGCTACCATGTGTTTCTCTTTCATCTCTAGCAGCGTGTGTCACTCTAACACTACTTGAATCTTTCTAGTGGATTTCTTCCTTAGAATTAGAGATGTGGCTTTAAGCTCTCACCTTTCTTACTCTCTAACCCTCCTTCTCTCCCAACTCCGGCCTCTCTCTACCTTCTCTCCTCCCCCCTGCCTTTCTACAATAAAGCTCTAAAACCATAAAAAAATTTTTTTAAAGAATTAGAGGTGTGTTGCTGTCCACGGCACTCACAAAAACTCAAAGAAAAATCAGATCTTCCCTCTGATGCATTTTATACCCTACCTCAATTTCAAGAAAATCTTCAAGTAATATCCTAGTTTGATTTCTGTAACGATGATGAAACATTCTGACCAAAGAAACTTAGAATAATAAAGGGCTTATTTCATCTTACAGACTACAGTACATCATTAAGTCAGGGCACAAATTCAAACAGGAACTTTAAATAGAAACCATAGAGGAGCACTTCTTGCTGGCTCATTCCCAGGCTCATGTTCAGCTAACTTTCTTCTACAGCACAGACCCATCTAGCTAGGAAATGCTGTCACTCACAATGAGCTGTGCCCTCCTACAACAATAACAATCAAGATAGTCCCCCACAGACATCCTCACAGGCCAATTTGATCTAGTGAACTCCTTAGTAGAAATTCTCAGGTGGCCCTAATGATTTTTCATTTTGACAGTTAAAGCTAACTAGGATGGAGGGTTACAAAAGTGCATAAGGTATTTCAATGGTTAACATTACATGTCAATTGGATTGGGCTATGATACCTGGTTATTTGTCCAAACGTTATTCTAGATGTTTATATGAAGGCATTTTAGATGAGATTAACTTTTAAAACAGTTTTTTCAAGGGCGCATGCGTGCATGTGTGTCTGTGTGTGTGTGTGTGTGTGTGTGTGTGTGTGTGTATGTGTGTGTGTGTGTATGTGTGGTATTTGAGTGTGTGGCATATGTACAAGGAGAGGTGCATGTGCCCACCTACACATGCACACGTCTTCCTGTATCAGCTTCCCCTCATTTCCTGGAGACTTGGTGTCTCAGTCCTCGTCCACCCTTCACAGCACCAGGATAACAAGCATGTGCAGCTATGCCCAGATTTTTATGTGGAATCTTGAGACTCTCACCCTCTGAGCCATCACTCCATTCCCCAAAAAAAAAAACAGTAGACTTGTGAGGAAAGCAGAAATGTCAGTGAGCCTCATCCAATCAGTTCAAGGCTTGAGTAGAAAAGACTGAGCTCCCCCAGAGATGAGGAGATTCTGCTGGTAGACTCACCTATAACATAAGCTTTGTCCCAGTCACTAGTCAGCCAGCCTTCCCTGAAGACTCTACACCTGGAAGTTTCCATGACCATGTGAGCCTTACGATGCATAGAGTCAGACAAACAAAATAATATTCTATTAGTTCTATTTCTCAGAAGAGTGCTGGTTTATATAAGTATCAAGAATATAATAAAATCACAAAATAAATGGCTTTAGGGGTTAGGTCTGGGATAGATGCTTGCCGTCATGCATGAACCCTGATATCTACCTGCAGCAGTCCCAAAAACCAAGCTAGTAAAATCAGTGTAGGTGAAGAGAAAAGGATAAGCATGCAACTCCCTTCCAAGATGAAGTCCAAACGTTTCCCATACGATACTAGATATGGGCCACAGTTTTAAATGGGAGCGCCCTTAATAAACAAGTCAAAGAAATAAGCCTGATAGTATACACCATCAGAATTCACATGACATTTTTAAAATTATTTTCTTAAACACATACACACACCTGACAGGAATTCTCCCAATAATACTTAAGCAACATAACCAGACTACTTTCTCAAAACAAACAAAATATCTGTGTTAAACAACCAGTTAAATTAGCCACTTGCATTCCTGAATGTGGCAAAAAAAATTTTTTTCAGCTTTCATTGGAAAGGTTAAGAAACTCCACTTTAGTCCAAACTTTCAACATCTCTCCCCAGCACACTGCTCAAAGCCATGGAAGGACAGGAGTTAGCTACCACTGTGTCAGGCGGTTCTCAGCAGTTTGTTAGAGAGCTAAATGAATAGCCGACAATACAGAAGACCCTTAAGGCAGAACCATGTGAGTTCAAATCCCACACAGAGACGAACTTGCTAAAGCCATTCACAGGGTCTAGAAGCACCCAGACTCCTAGATCGTAGCTGTAACCAATTGGAATTTTTTCCCTTTGGTTTTTTTGTTTGTTTGTTTGTTTGTTTGTTTGTTTTTGGTTTGGTTTGGTTTGGTTTGGTTTGGTTTGGTTTGGTTTGGTTTATAATGATTATTAGCCCCCTTAGTAACTCCTCCAAACTACATTTTCCATAGAAGTGGAGCTAAAGTTACCTCAGAATTAGTTTAAGGCCTGACGACTCATAGATAATCTGAAAAACAATCAAAATGGTAACAATGTCAGCTAGTCAGTGAAAACATTCAAAAGATTAGAAACAAATTAGTAGTCTGAGTCATTAGCTGGCCACATAAAAATTTTCCTGGCTTCTTTTTTATCTAGTTGTTTGATGTGGTATAGAATGAAATGGCCCAGAATAAAATCTCTAGACATGTCTGCTAATCACAGTAGTCTTATGTAACCATAAGTGTGGCACTATAAAAACACACATTGTTATGTTTTATTGGATATTTTATTTATTTACATTTCAAATGTTATCCTCTTTTTCCTTTTTCCCCTCTGCAAACCCCTTATCCCATACCTCTTACCCTGCTCTCCAACCCATCCACCTACTCCTGCCTCACTGCCCCAGAATTCCTCTACACTGGGGCATCAAGCTTTCACAGGACCAAGGAACTCCCCTCCCATTGATACCAGATAAGTCCCCTTCAGTTCCTTCAGTCCTCCCCTAACTCCTCCATTGGGGTCCCTGTACTCAGTCTGATGGTTGACTGCAAACATCTGCATCTACATTGGTCAGGATCTGGCAGAGCTTGTTAGGAGACAGCTGTATCAAGCTCCTGTGAGCAAGCACTTCTTGTCACCCACAATAGTGTCTGGGTTTGGTGTCTGCATGTAGGATGGATCCCCAGGCAGGGCAGTCTCTGGATGGCCTTTCCTTCAGTCTTTGTTCCACTCTTTGCCTCTCAACGTACAGCCATATTATGCTGCTGTCTGCAAGCACAACATGGCATCAGTAATAGGGTCGGGGTTTGGTGCATTCGAGTATGAGATGGATCCTATGTTGGGCTGGTCTCTGGATGGCCTTTCCTTCAGTCTCTGCTCCATTCTTTGTCCCTGTATTTCCTTTAGACAGGAGCAATTCTGGGTTAAAATTTTGGAGATGGGTGGGTGCACCATTTCTTAACCGGGGGTAGGGAGGCATGCCTAACCTCTGGATATGGTCCCCCTCCCCTTTGTGGGATATTTCAGCTAATATCATCTCTGTGTGGTCCTGGGAGGCTCTTACTTTCCTGGCATCTGGGACTTTCTGGTTGCTACCCCGAGCTCCCCATTCCCCATTGCTACACAACTCTGCTCAATTTCCTGACCTTCTGTACATCTCCTCCATCTCCTCCCATACCTAGCCCTTCCCCTCTTTTTCCCTTCCCTGTCTTCTCTTCCTCCCAAGTCCCACCCACCCTCTACTTCGCTTGACATAATTTGTTTTAACTTTCTTTCTTTATTTATTGGGACAGAGCATGTACATGCAGTATGAGGAAATCAGTTCTCTCCTTCCAGTTCTGGCCTTGAAAATCAAGTTCAGATAATCAAGCTTGTTACCAAGTGCCTTTACTCACAGAGCCATCTTGCCAACCCATAAACCTTAAATCTTGTTGTATCTGTATCTATGGAGAATGAGCTATGCAATCTCTGAGAACCAAAAGGACTTCCTTACAGTTATTCAGAAATTATTGTTGATTCCATCATATACATCTATATCCCAACAAGGTATTTTATTAACATTAAATGATATTTAAAATATATGGAAGACCTGTAAAATGGTTCAGTGAGTAAACGCGATTTGTAGATCAAGCCTGATGGTGTGAATTTAATCTTTAAAACTTACAAGAAGGTAGAAGGAGAGAACTAACTCTACAAACAGTGAACGCTTAACTCCATATGCATGCTGTAGTTCATGCATTAAGGCATACTTCCTACACATACCAAATAATAATAAATATGTATATATAGTAAGGATTGTATATGTTTATAAGAATTTCCCCCACTCAATTTCATCCCCATCACTTCTTGCTAATTGCATTGTTTATTTGAATTACTTATTCAAAACAGCATTTGATTATTCAAAATAATATTGCTCTGTCTTAATTGAATCCTGGAGCAAGCCAGCATGCGCTTCTCAGCTTGCATAGTAATTTATCAATACACTCATTATGCATTTCTTATGGGAAGGACATAGATTAAAATGACAGATTGGGTTGAAGCTATGCCTGTTTTTCTCTAGGCAGAAGAAAGGAGAAGAAACAAATTGGATATATTAAAAGGGACTTTTTTCTAAGAAGTTTAAATATTTTATCATATCATGTCAATTATGTTTAATATCATGAAACATCTTTACTTTAGGGAAACAAGAATACACACACCTCTATGTATAACCCCAGGAGTGACATTTGTACATTCAACCAAGATTGATTGAATTGAAGACTGCTACAACTAATTAGCCAGTTGAAACTCACAGATGGGTCAATGGAAGAGAAACTTCCAGAACCCCACAGACAAAACTCTTTCCCCATCCACCACATTTTCTGTTTTAAACTAAGTGTGTTTATATTTATAACAAATAATTAGAAAGACTACACTGCATTTCCATAGAATTTGTATGCTCTCAGCAGTTACAAATTGTTGCAGGGCAGAATTGGGCTCTGGATATAGAAGTGGTTTTCTGGTAGTACATTTTTTGTGATTTTATGGTGGTTATTGTTAATAACCCAGCTCAAACAGTTCAATAGATAGAAATGAGAAGAGAAAAGGGGAAGGAAGGAGAGAGAGAGATGAAAGAGGAGAGAGAGAGAGAGATCTTTCTCAATAGGCTAGAGTGTGCCCACCCTTATAAGAAAGTACAATCTCTTTAACTTTGTCTACCAAACTGAATACACTGAATGCAATCATTTCTGGAAACATTGTTATAGACATTCCATATGTTGCAATAAATAGGATGCACAAAATTAAACGTCAGAAAGATTAAAATTAGTCAGGATGAATATTCTAGTTAACAACAATGCAATTGTGTCCATTCCTAAAGTAAAGAAGGTTGTAGAGTAAAATCAGGAGTTATAGTTTGGTCAGGCAAATTGTGCCTATTTGACATTTAAGTGGAGCCAACTTCTAGGCAACTAAGTATAGAGTTTCAGAATTTAAGGGAAAAGAGTTATTGATATCTATTTGAAGGTATAAATGAACACATGATGTTCACAAGAACATCAAGGAATCAAGGGTGCATAGGAAAGAGGTGTAGGACTAAGAAATGGGGATTGATGACACCAGCTAATATTAAACTGCACCAGTGGAGTAAAACCAAGCTTGCAAGGGCTTGATGTTTCAAGTTTGTCATTGATGTTGATTTTGATGATATTGTTGTTGATGTTGTTGCTGGTGGTGGTGGTAATGGTGTGTTTGTTGTTGTTGTAATTGTTGATTTTATTGCTGTTGTCATTGGTGGTGGTGGTGGTGGTGGTGGTGGTATAATTGTTGTAATTATTGATATTGTTGATGTTGTTCTGGTTGTTGTTCTGCCAGGCCTCCAGCCTGTTGAACAACGTGACCCACATTGAGAGTAGATCTTCCAGACTCTGTTCACCATCTCACATCCTGGAGAGTATCCAGCAGAAACTCCTTACAATGGCCAGCCATCATGGCAGGGGACTGTGACACCTCAGCAGCCAAGTAAAGACTAAAGCAAAGTTAAGAGGAGCAAACAACCTCAACTGGAACCTTCTAGAGCTCCACATCAGGAGACACAGTAAGGGATAGTATATAGGTTGAACTTGGAGGATCCTTACAGTTAGTTTGTGTAAGTAATATGCAAATTAGAAGCAGATGAATGAATATGTGGCAAAGAGCATGAGAAAAGAAGTCTGATTTTTAGGCCACTCTGAACCAACCAATTAAAGCCCTTAAACTGGTGGTTCTGGGCAGATTCTGAACTAAAGGACATTTTATATAGATCTGTAATTCTAGGGAAAATGAAAGGCAGGACTAAATGACAACTTAGATTCTGTTATGTAGAGCTAACCTTTACGATTCTATTTATAAGTTCCTCTCCTTCATCATTTCTAGTGAGTTCCTTTAAGTGCGTTTTGCTGTTTTTTGACTTCTGCTTCTCTCTATTGTAGGAGAATGATTGCCAAGTCAGGTGGGCAGCAATCAGTGGGGTTTTTTTCATTAATCTCACAATAGCCAGTCTTGTGTGCACATTCCTGCAGCAATCAACCTGGAACAATGCTCACCTATATCCAAGGCAGTGGTTCCCAACTTATGGTCACTATCCCTTTGGGGATTGAATGACCTTTTTACAGTGGTCACCTAGGACCATTGGAAAAACACATATTTACATTAAGATACATAACAGTAGGAAAATTACAGTTATGAAGTAGCAACAAAAATAATTTTAGGGTTGGGTTTCACCACAACATGAGGAACTGTATTAAAGGGTTGCAGCATCAGGAAGTTGAGAATCAATGCTCTGGATGCTTTGTGACCTGAGCTCATTTCTCTCTCTCTCTCTTTTTTTTTTACTAACATAATGACTTAAATACATACACCAAACAATAATAGATAGAAAAGTAGATAGATAGATAGATAGATAGATAGATAGATAGATAGATAGATATCATACATACACACATATATACTTACATACACAGGCAGATAGATGATAGATTTGTGTACTACATTAACCCAGAAAAATAAAACTCTGCAGTAAATACTACATTAGATAAATCTGATGAGACAAGCATTTCTGTAGCAATTGCCATTTTTCTCAAGGGACTTAATGATATATGAAGACTAATATGCCCATGGGATGAAAACTGTACCTTCTAATTCCAACTTCACTTGACACAATCCAAAATCAATTTTCTCCTGTTTTCTGAAGTTAGTTCCAATCTGTCAAGACCCATCCCACCTTGGCCTCATCTCCAGCTATGGCCATTTTTCCATCATATTATTTAATGACTACCATTGCAGACCACAGAGATGGAGATTCAATGAAAGATAAAATGTTGCAGAAAGAATCCAATATTATTCACATTGACACTACCTTGCCGAAAGCTTGAGAGCTTGTTCCCAAGAACAACTCTTTCATTATCTTCTAGTAAGTCGTATCCAACAAAGATTTTAAAAATAACCAAGATCCATAAATGAAGCAAAACAGCAAAAGCTGACGTTAATAAAACCTCTCCCTTTAATCTGCTGAGAGCTGTGTCTCTGGACTGTGTTAGGGATATCTGCTGGCTTATCCCACTTGCCAATAAAGACCTAAAGAATGAGAGTTGTGGAGAAGAGAGAATGATTCACATTGGGTCCCAAGGCTTTTTCCTCTTAGGTCCTGGCAAATTAGTGTCTAGCGAATTAACTCTTTAAAGAGTCTGGATGTAGTAAAATTAATTTCCTGTTTAAAAAAAAAAAAAGCCTCCCAGAGGGAGGAGTTTGGGTGAATATGATTGGATTAAAAATACATTGTGTGAAATTCTGAAAGAATTAATAAATATACAACAGGTTGTTTAAATCCCCAGAACAAAAAGAATCATTACCAAACCCATTCACTGTTTCTTGTATCTGTGCTTACTAGCCTTAAGGGTGGGAGGAGGGAGTATATAGCAGAAATTTGAAAGCCAACTTGTCCTTCATTGATAAGGACAATGTCAAAACAAACAGAGCAAACTATAAAATCCAGCACGTGCGCACCTGAATGGCCATAAAGCTGAGAGCAAACACGGTGAATCATCAAGTTGGGGTTCTTTTCTCTGCTGTATACAATAGGTGAACAGGATAGTTTCTAGAGGGGTAGGTCGGATTTTTAACTAGATTTTCAAGTAATGTTAAAAAAAAAAAAAAAAAAAAAAAAACTTAGTAGTTTGCAGGTACCCTCTGTCCTGTCACTTCTGACATCTAAGTGGATTTGATGTCTACTCCCTCTGTCCATCCCTGCTGCCACCACAGCCTCATTTTCACTTCCACCTTGTGCCCCCAAATCCACTGACCGAGCTGGCCTACTTTTAGTTCCTGGGACATGCCAAGGACCTTCCACCGCATCACCCTCGTCTGCTGTTTTCACTGACATAATAGTTCATTTTTTTCCTCTCCTGATTCATATCCTCCAGGTGTTTATTTCTTGTGACATTTCTAGAAGCCAGCATAGATCATAACAAATACAGCGAGGGTGCAACAAGTGGGTACTGAGGGAGGAAAGGGAGAAAGGATACACAGGAAGGAAGGAAGGAAGGAAGGAAGGAAGGAAGGAAGGAAGGAAGGAAGGAAGGAAGGAAGGAAGGAAGGAAGGAGGGAGGGAGGGAGCGAGGGAGGGAGGGAGGGGGAAGGAGAGGGAGGGAATGGAGGCCAGCCAAATCCATAGCTCAAGTTTTGCTTTAACAACAAATATCCTCGTCAAAATTATTGTAATTCTTCCCTTGGAAACAACAGCACTATAATCCATCATTCAATAAAGGTGGTTGTACTGACTTGTTTTGTGTCAACTTGACACAGCTGGGATATCACAGAGAAAGGAACTTCAGTTGGGGAAGTGCCTCCATGAGATCCAGCTGTGGGGTATTTTCTCAATTAGTGATCAAGGGGGAAAGGCCCCTTGTGGGTGGGACCATCTCTGGGCTGGCAGTCTTGGGTTCTATAAGAGAGCAGGCTGAGCAAGCCAGGGGAAGCAAGCTAGTAAAGAACATCCCTCCATGGCCTCTGAATCAGCTCCTGCCTACTGACCTGCTTGAGTTCCAGTCCTGATTTCCTTGGTGATGAACAGCAGTATGGAAGTGTAAGCTGAATAAACCCTTTCCTCCCCAACTTGCTTCTTGGTCATGATGTTTTCTCCAGGAATAGAAACCCTGACTAAGACAGTGGTCTTGTGTTAAATTGTTTTATAGATACTTGAGTAAGTATGTTGTTTTCAACAATTTTTTAAAATACTAATAATAGTTTTTCAACTACACCAAAGCACTGTCACTAATATCTACTGTATTTCTGACTGCTAAGTTATAGTTGAGTACACACACTTCTGGTCATCTTTTTTTTTGTTTTTGTTTGTTTTGTTTTGTTTTTTTGAGACAGGGTTTCTCTGTGTATCCCTGACTGTCCTGGAACTCACTTTGTAGACCAGGCTGGCCTCGAACTCAGAAATCCACCTGCCTCTGCCTCCCAAGTGCTAGGATTAAAGGCGTGCGCCACCACTGCCCCCACCTCTGGTCATCTTAATAAGCCATTTACGTATATATTTTAAAGACTATTTAAACGATAGCAGCATGAATTGGCCTTTTTTCAAGACATATTTTTATTTTATGTATTTGAGTATTTTGTACATGTATGTATATCACGTGGCTGATACACAGTCACCATGGCCCAAAAAGGCTAGGAGATAGTACCAGATACCCTGGAACTGGAGTTACAGAACGTTATAAGACAATTTATGGGTGCTGGTAATTGAACCCAGGTCCTCTAGAAAAGCAGCAAGTGCCCTTAACCATTGAGCCATCTTTCTAGTCCATGAACTATACTTTCTATAACACAAAAGCATGTAGCATTATCTATTGGGTTTAACAAACAATCACCGTGGATGAAGTGTCATATTTACTCCTACAGGTACACCATGTGATAATAATGGTTCTAATCAGAACATTGTTTTCCACCCTTTCCTATTCTTTTCTCCCCCTTCTTTCATCTTTTAAGAGCTTTTTAAGTAATACTTTCCAAGTACAGGGAGGTACATATAACCTAAACAAAGTTAGGAATGAAATTGTACTTTGTTAGTCCATCAGGAACTGTAATACGATGTGAAACATAAAAACAGACAATTGAGGGGTGGGATATCCCTTAGGTAAGAAATGTGAACACATTCAATATACCCTGTGGTCTGTATGTAACATCTGCAAAGTATAAATTTGGCTTCATTCAGCATAATAAAAAATTTGATCCCACATAAAATTCCATCAACAATCTTTCTCAAATAACAAAAAATAATTTATTTTAAAATGAAAATAAATGCAAATGTAAAAACTTACTTATCTATATATCTGTGTGCGGTATGGAACACATGCACTCATATGGAGGTCAGAAAATAACTTGTGGGAGTTGGTTCACTCCTTCCACCATATGGGTCCTGGGAAATCAAACTCAGGTCATTGAGCTTGCTAGTAAGGACCTTTACCCACTAAGTCATCTCATCAGCCCAATAAATGCAACGTTAATAGAAGAAAGTGAAACTAAAGTTGCTTAAAATCAAATTAATTTTTTTTCTTACAGTCTTTAGGAGACAAGACTTCTCCAAGCACAGCACATTAACATCACAGGAATTACTTCTCTAGAACTATAGCTAACCTTGATAATCCTCTTGACACACTTGGTAGCACACACCTGTAATCCAAGCACTTGGAAAGCTGAGGCAAAAGGATCATGACTCATGGCCAGCCATACTACTTAGCAAGACCTTGTCTTCAAGATAAAATTCTCTTTCTGCTAATTTTTTATAATTAATTGCACTGTTCTCCTTCTGACGTGTTAAAAACAGTTGTTGTTGTTTTTTAATTTTATATTTTGCACTTATTCACTTTACATCCTGATCACTACCCGCTTCCCAGTCACCTTCCCACAATCCTTCATCCACCCCCTTCTCCTCTAAGCGGGTGGTCCCCTACCGGGTATCCCCCTACCCTGGCACTTCAAGTCTCTGCAAGGCTAGGTGCTTCCTCTCCCATTGAAGCCAGAATGGGGGGATGGGGACTTAGCTCAGTGGTAGAACGCACCCAGCATGAACACCGTATCACACAGACAGGCAATAGCTTTGGGGATAGACACCCCATTCCAGTTCTTCGGGAACCATATGGAGACCAAGCTGCACATCTGCTACATGTGTGTGAGGAGGCAGCCTAGGTCCAGCCCTTGTATGTCCTTTGTTTAGTAGTTCAGACTCTGAGAGCCCCAAGGTTCCAGGTTAGTTGACTCTGTTGGTCTTCCTACGGCGTTCCTATACCCTTCAGGTCTGCAATCCTTCCTTCTATTCTTTCATAAGAGTCCCCAAGCCCCATCCACTGTTTGGCTGTGTGTGTCTGTATCTGTCGTGTCAGTTGCTGGGTGGAGACTCTCAGAGGACAACATGCTCCTGTCTGCAACCATAATAAAGTATCATTAATAGATAACACTTCTCTTTTCTGCAAACTAACCAGCTTCATTCTTTCCTCTTCTTACTGACCACTAAAGATAACACTGTGGACCCAGCTTTTTAAAGTTCAATGAGTTTACAAATTAGGCTTTTTCATAATTCTTAATCACTGCCTTCCACATAGAGGAAAAAATTGGAAAATAAAAAAAAGTTTCAATATAACACCACAATTCTACCTTCAGAAGTTAAACACTGATAGTGTTTCTGCATGCTCTTTTCTAGTTAAGGTATTTCAAGAGGTCATTCATGCAATTAATCAACAAGCATTTGAAGTTTATCTCATATGTGTTAGTCATTATTCTAGGTACCAGCAGCATCATGATGAACAGAGCAAAGATAACCACCCGTATGCAAGCAGTGAGAGGCAATAAGCACATTTATAATATAGGAATATAAGTACTGTGAGGTAGAGGCTAACTGGTGTCATTTGTAATCATGCGGACAGTAGAAAAGAGGGCATTGAAGGAAATTGAGAGTCTTGTTGAAACATGTTTGGTTTGCATGGTACATTGGTTCTCTGGTGGTACATACTGCCTCTAACGGTTCATGCTATTTCTCCATTTGACATTTAATGGGTACTTTCCCATTCAAAAATATAAAGGGATCTGGAGAGTTGGCTCAGCCATAAAGAGCATTTATTGTTCTTGCAGAGGACCCAGATTTGATTCCCAGCACCTACATGGTAGCTTATAACAACCTATAACTCCAGTTCCAGGGGACCAAATGCCCTCTTCTGACCTCTGTAGGTACAATATTATATGTGGTGCACAGACATATTATGCAAGCAAACCACTCACATGCATAAAAAATAAAATAAAATAAAATTTTAAATGTACATTATGGGCAAAAGTGATAGCCCATTCCTGTAATTCCAGCACTCAGCAGGCTGAGGCAGAGAGATTGCCATGAGTTCAAAGTCATCCTGGGCTACAAAGTAAGATCCTGTTTCAAAAAACCAAAAACAGCAACGAAAAATCAAAATACAGATGTCTATATGGTGTTCTCAAAAATAGAAACCTAGCTAAAAATCCACCAAATTGGTGTAACTGATTACCTATTGCTGAATATTCATTTTCACTTTGTATAATTATAAGAAACTGTCAGCATAAATTTTCTTCATGCATATTTATTAAAACCTCTGATTATTTTATTATAGTAATTCCTAAATGTGGAAATACTTGATCAAAGCATATGTACATTTTAATGCTTTTGATTAACACTGAAAATGTTTTTCTCCAGAAAGATTATACCAATTTTCATAGCCACAACTTGCTACTGCATACATTTTTCCTTTATAAAAAAAATAAAGCATTTCCCTATTTTTAATATAAGACAAAAGTGCTGGCTAACTTTTATTGAGAAATTACTACATTAAAAGTCCTATGCTTGTGCAAACATTACTTGAAACTTTTACTTTTTTTTGAAAATTGAGAAATCCAAGCTTACAAAGAGCTAAATAAATTGCCAAATGATCCTCAGATATTAAGTCAGAACTAGTTTGAATACAAGTTATCTGTGTCTCATACCCATTGTCCACTAATTCACAACCCTATTGGTAATTTAATTCATTGATAACTAATTGACAATTAGTGTTTGATAGTAATGTCATGCTTTGTTATATTGGGGGGTTTTTTTGCTGTAATAAAATAGCATGACCAAAAGCAACTTACACAACAAAGTTGGCTTATGGTTCCAGAGGAGAATCCATAATAGCAGAAGGGGCACCACAGTAGACAGGAGGAAAGCTGCCAATCATACTTGTGTTGTGAGGCATTCACCAGGGAAGATTCCTAGGATGTGCTTTAAGCTGACAGAAAGTCTTTATTAGCTGATGGGCAGTTACACTGAGAGTTCAGGGTCCCATTGTAGCACTGAGCCTTTTTCAGGGTGAGCTTTTAGGCACAAAAAGTATACCCTGAGTTGACATATTTCAGTTAACAAGAACAGTTAGCCAGAAACAGAGCTACAGAAGCCAAAGGGCAAGGCTACTACATTTTGAGACTTTCTCAGAACTATGTGGACTTTGATGAATTAGGCTTTTGTTTTCATTTTGGCAGGTTGTGATGCCTATGTGCTGAGTTTTTCGGCCTGAATGGTACTTCCATCATGGAGTCAGTTGTGCTAAGGTCTCAGGACCTACTAAGGTCTGGGGCCATGTTACCCATTAGTCACTTGTACTTGGAGCTAACAATTCATTCACTCTATTTCATGACAGACTCTATAGAGATAGCACTGAGTGAAAACAACACAAAACACTCATCTATGGGTGCTATAGTAAGTTGAGAAGCCTTAATCTAAACCTGTGGCTCAAGTAAAAACCTCACTCCTATGGCCCAACGATTAAGCATGAAATTAAGGGCTACTCTAGGATAGTGTGTTCTTGTGAGACAGGATGCAATGGGAATGGGATATGGGAATGAGAATGCTGCTAGGTTGTCTCCCTGGTAGACTCTTCAGGGGAAGCACAGAGCTAATCAACAGCTTTACTTAAAAAAAAAAAAAAATCCTTTCTCCTCTTTAGACAAAAGCCTCATTTCAGTGGTCCCCTCACTGACAGGATCTTGAGTTTCTGCAGCCTAAAGGAGCAGCATCTTGAAGAGAGGAAAATTGATAAAGTTATGAGCAAAGTGACCCTTGATCCATTCTATCATCTGATATAATCAGAGATCTGATATAATATGCAATTAAGAAAGAGGAGTGATCACAGAAGATGTAGCTGGCCAGACAGCTGGAAGGAAACATCCATAGCCGAGCTACATATCCCATACCTGAGAAAAATCTGCTCAAACCTGCCAACGTGTTATTCTTGTCAGACACCCAGTGTAAGACACTACAGTTTTGCCAGATCACTGTCCCTCTATGTTTTATGTGCAGTTATTAGCAGATGTAGACTCAAGTGTACAGAAGCTCATTAAAAGCATAGATTCAATCGTTCTCATTGAGTGCTTTGTCATCTGCCTCCAACTTGAAGCTAAGGACTCCCCCAAACCATTATTTTACATAGATCCCTAAACAATTATGTAAGGATTATGGCTCCCAGAATAAACAACCAGATGCATAACCTCTCTTACAGAATTCTGCCGGGTACATTTCTCCTAAACATGCTCTATTATTCTTTCCTATTTATTACTTCACTTCTTCCTTACAATAGTCTTGGAATTATTGAGGGAGTAGATTCAAAAATGGGTGGTCTGGCTAAGAACTTACAACCAGTAAGGCCTGGGACTCAAACCCTAACCCAGTCTTTTCTTATTTCATCAGAATTTCATACATTATTATACCTTTTGAAGAAATATATATATATATATATATATATATATATATATATATATATATATTTAATAAGCTTCTCCAGAAACTTGCTTTTCAATGTGGAGGAATCAGTTGGCTATAAAGCCCTCTCAACAGCTTTGAGAGCCTTGTTTACTCTCATTGATCGCCATGACAATGCTACCATAAATAACCCCAGATAGATTGCTGTGTATAATCACAGAAGACATCCATATGCATGAGTCACCTGTCAGCTCTCCAATCCCATCATTTCCAATACCTGTCAACATGTCATCAAGGACTCTCTCAGCTGTGACACAAACTAAACTTAACTCTCTCAGGAAGTTGAAAATAATGCAATGCTACACAGGTTTGTAATCAAAGGAAACAAGATAATTAATGTCCACTCTTTAGGATGAATGTGTATAGATTAGCCAGGTCACTCCGAGTTGTTCTTTTTCCCAACTCCGCGATGGAAGGACAGTCTCGAGGACAGAAATTCGAATGTTCTTCTTGCTCATGGATTGGCAATCCTCACTTGTCTGCTTCGCATGAATCACAGGAGCAAGGCATGGAGTTCCCTCTCAGAGTCTTCTGGGACACGTTGCAAAGAGCAACTTGCCTTGGCGTGTGCCTACCTCACAGAAGATTTTCAGGAAAAGGATGCAATCCTGTGAGCAGGATGAGTTGTGACAGAGTAAGAGACCAAGAATATGTTTAGAGTTAGGAGTCCAATGATAACGTGAAGCTCAGAAGTAACCTGAGCTCAAAGAGCCAGCCCTCAGTAGTAAGTCAAGCAGGCTGTAATTGCACTTCAAAACAGAGGGGAGATGGAATTTGAGCATATATATAGGCTAGCAATCTCAACAACACAGAGAGAAGCAGTAATCCACGTAGACAATCCACAGGCAGGAGGAACCAAGCAGTAAATGTCTCAGCAAGTAAAATTCCCAAAGCCAAAGCACCATGATGCAGATTTGACTCTGATAAAAGCTTTGTCTCACCCAAGAACCTGTAGATACTAGCTGCCAAAAATAGTACATAGTTGCACAGATAAATGAATTCACCTGTCACATAGACAGTTTCTGGTGGTTCTAAAAAAATGTAAGCTAAAAATAAAGACTCAAATAAATTTGCATTTTTAAGTTATCTAGTAAATACATGTGAGTATACGCGGTGTCGTTTAAATATTTTAAAAGGCTAATGTGCAAATCTGTACCCTTGGGTATATTTCATCCATTCCATGAAAATGACCAGTATAGATAACAATAATAACAATAGTAATAATAGTACAAACTAATGTTGCTACATATCATGCACTTTTTATGAATGTCCTGATTACTGACACAACTAGAGTCATCTTAGGGAAGGGAACCTCAACTGAGAATCTGTACCCTTGAGTATATTTCATCCATTCCATGAAAATGACCAGTATAGATAACAATAATAACAATAGTAATAATAGTACAAACTAATGTTGCTACATATCATGCACTTTTCATGAATGTCCTGGTTACTGACACAACTAGAGTCATCTTAGGGAAGGGAACCTCAACTGAGAAACTACCTCCAAAAGATCCGTCTGTGGGCATGCCTATGGGGCACTTTCTTCATTAGTGATTGAAGGGGGAAGGCCCAGCCCATTGTGGGTGGTGCCATCGCCGGGCTGGTAGTCTTGGATTCTATAAGAAAGCAAGCTGAGCAAGCCAGGAGAAACTGATATCATCCATTCTGTCTCTTTCTATTTCTATATTTAGAATATATAGAATATAGAGTATATAGGATATAGAACTATTTCTAAACCCACTCCTCTCTGCATCATCGGCCTCCATCTCCCAAACCTGGTTAATTCACACTCATTCTTTATTTTTTTTTAAAAAAAAAAAAACCCACATTTTTTTTCATTTAAAAAAGTTTTAGGTCACATAAAACAAGGCAACATTCACTCCTTCTTCTCGTCGTCTGGCACTGGGTCTGTGGGCGGCTCCTCCACTGTGGCGCTGTTGCTCTCTGAGCCAGTGTTACTGTCACTGGTCCCTTCCACCTCCATGCTGTCAACCCCCTCCTGCCCACTCTCCTTGTCCTCAGGAGTAGACGTGCCTTCTTCACCATTCTGCTGGCTCTCCGCTGTGTCTTCAAGGTGTGTCTCCTCTGTCTCCATCGGGATGTTCTCCTCATCCTTCTTCTCCTCTGCTTTGTTCGCTACTTGCTCTTCCTCAGGGGCGATGCTACTCTGACTGCGCTCAGCCTGCTCTGCTGCCTCCTTCTCCCTCTCCTCCTGCCTCTTGCGGGCCTGTTCCTCCGCCTGTGCGATCTCAGCTGCAATCTTCTCCATGTCTACTTCCACCTTCAGACCACATAACTTTTTAAGTTCGTTGTTAAAGGAGTCTGTGCTTTCCAGGAATTTCCTCTTCTTTTCCTGGTGTCGTTCTTCTATCTGAAGGAGCTCGGCTTCTAGTTTCCGCTGATGAACCATTAAAGACTGGACCTGTCGCTTGAAGACCTGCATTCTAGCTGTTGTGACAACCGACCGCACATCAGGTACCACACTCTCACTGAGGATCTCACTGATGAGACGGTGGTTTCTCTGGAAACGGGCAGTGGCTGTGTGCTTCATTGAAAAGCCATCATCATAGTCATCTGGATCCTCAGCAGGCTGAATGCTCATGTAAGGTTCTCCTTTCTCCATGCGAGACTGTCTCTGTCGACTTTCTTCCTCTAATGCAGCTTCCGCACGACTTTTTGCATTAATGTAGGCAAGGTACGCAGGGGAATTATGGTAGGCCTTCATAGACTCATTGTACTCTATCTTTTCTGTTTCGTATTCGTTTAAATATTCTTGCTTCTCTTCATCAGTGAGATCTCGCCACATGCCACCAATAATCTTGCCAATCTCCCACAACTTTAGGTCAGGGTTGGAAGCCTTTACTTGGTCCCAGACCTTTCTGCTGTACCTCATGTAGGGCATCAGTGGCTTATCTGGTGGCTTTGGAGGCTTTGGAATCGTAATGCCAGAGGACGCCGTGACCCGGCTGTTGGTGCCCGGGTTCCCTCCCAGCCTGTAGTTGTTGTAGGCGAGATGACTGTATGGATTGTATCCCACAAACCCTGGTGTGCTGGGCATTTGTGTTGCAGGAGCTGGGGTGGGAGGTGGGGCATAAGATGGTCTTTTTGACATTTTGGAAGATTAAGTTCTCAGTTCCTTAAGAATGAATCTGAGACACCGCGGGCCGAGAAGGCGCCCGCAGCTCCGGCTTCGCTTCCCTTTGTCCCCCACTCATTCTTTAAAATTCAGCTTAATCAGGCTACAGAGATGGCTCAGAGGTTAAGATTGGGTTCTACTACCTAAGTTTTGTTTTCACCATTCAAGTTAGATGGCTCACAGCTACCTCCAGCCCCAGAGAATATTGTGCCCCCCCCTTTTTTTTTTTACATCCAGGGGCACCTGCACTCACTTACACATAATTTAAAATGAAAAAAAAAATCTTTTAGTTAGCTTAATTCAACACCTCTGGTAAAGACTTCTGGAAGACTTTGTGTTCCAGTAGGATTATTCTTGTCTTGGGATAAAGTCTGGAACTCAAAACTAAGGATTTTTTTTTTCCTTCTGGCTTTCCTAACTTTTCTCTTTCACAATTTTACTAATGTTCTTCCCTTCCCCAGGAAAAATAACACAGAGACACACACAGACAGACACACACACCATGAACTAAGGAGTTATTTACCCCTACAAAAAAAATGGATATAATATTGCTTTCCCCAATCACTAGTCCAAGTTGTTTGGAGTACATGATGATACAGTTTCAATTTTTAAAAAATGTAAAATTGCATATTCAATCATGTTAGGTATCATTTTCTTATGTAGAATTGGTACCAACCATCTTCTATAACACTTCCTGAGAAAAATGTAGAAATGAATGGCTCTTACATTAGCTATTCTACAGCACCGAGATGTTCTTGCAACTGTCAGAGCACGGCTAATCTTGAAGTAAATTTGAAAGCAATAAAACAACTAATAGAGTTGCAAGGTGCTCAGGTTCAGGTTGTATCCTGCAGATGAAACTAATCATGTACAAACTGCAGTTTGATTGTGAGTTCTGCCACAGCCACCAGTAACTCATGAGCTCTTGAACTGCCTTATCAATGCTGCCAAACACACAGTGATGGAACAGATCACTGATACCTAGGACCTTAAGCATAATCAATAAAACAACTCAGAAGCTGGGTTTATTACTTTTCGGAGTTGCGAGGTTTAAACGGATTACAGGAAAACACAAAACAGTTCTTTATGAGCATACTCAGAAGAAACCCTTAACAAATGAGATGAAACATTGCCTAAGAAGAAAACCCTTAACAAATTGGGGAAAACACTGCCTCACCAGCAAGAACAGATTTTGATTAAGCAGCCTCTTCCAACTCAAGGAGTTCCCTGGACCTAAGAACAGAGGTTTTCTTTTAAAAAGAAGAAAAAAAAAAAAAAAAAAAAAAAAAACTTTGGGCAGATCAGTGCACCCTGGGGAGGAATGTGGCAGATGTAGGCTCTATTTGACTCATATTCCAAGCTGACCAGTCACCCATTCACACAAACAGCTTGATTACAAATACCCACTCACCCCCGAAAAAATAGCTATACGATTGTCAGGGGGTTGGTATGGGTTTATAATCACCTCCCAATTTATTCTGTAAACAGTTATTTACTAACAGACTAACAACTGGGCTTTTAAATCTTAATTCGATCAACTGCTTTCAAAATTGTGTTTGATTGCATTTAGCCAGCATTATCTTTTACAAACTAATTGTCTAAGGCAGAAGAAAACGAAAAGGCTTTGTTGCAAAGAGCAACAGACTGCAATTCTGATGACTCGGCCAAAATACAACCCTTCTGGGGACAGAGTGTGTAAATGTTCCAGCAGCCTTTGTGTGCCCAAAACCTGTATGCTGCATATCACCTTCCCACACTGAGTAAAGAGATACGTAGATACAGAAAAGGTAAGTTTTTAAATGGCAAGTTTTATATTTTTATGCTACTTAACTTTAGAAATGCAATGGATAAGCCTTGAATCACAAATACTAATACCAAATAAAATTAATTTGCATCATGAGCTGTATGTAGATTATCAAGAATCTCCATGCACATCATCCTGAGTGATCTTTATTTTTTTTTTACTTTTTTTTATTATTTTATTTTTATTATTTTTCTTATTTTACATTTCAAATAATATCCCAAAATTTCCCTATACTCTCCCCCCCCCGCCAAGTGTTCTTTTTATTTTTTATTAGAGAATTTCTTCATTTACATTTCAAGTGTTATCCCAAAAGTCCCCTATACCCTCCCCCCGCCCTGCTCCCCTTCCCTCCCACTCCCACTATTTGGCCCTGGCATTCTCCTGTACTGGGGCATATAAACATTGCTAGATCAAGGGCCTTTCTTCCCGAATAAGGCCAACTAGGCCATCTTCTAATACATATGCAACTAGAGACATGAGCTCTGGGGGTTCTGATTAGTTCATATTGTTGTTCCATCTATAGGGTTGCAGACCCCTACAGCTCTTGGGTACTCTCTCTAGCTCCTACATTGGGAACCCTGTGTTCTGCCCTATAGATGGTTGTGAGCATCCACTTCTGTATTTGTCAGGGACTGTCAAAGCCTCCCAGGAGACAGCTATATCAGGGTCCTTTCAGCAATATCCTGCTGGTTTATGCAGTAGTGTCTGCATTTGGTGGCTGATTATGTGTTGGACCACCCAGGTGGGGCACTCTCTGGATGGTCCATTCTTTCATTTAGCTCCAAACTTTGTCTCTGCACCTCCTTCCATGCATATTTTAATCCCTATTATAGGGAGGAATGAAGTATCCACGCATTGGTCTTTCTTGATTTTCTTGTGTTTTGGAAATTGTATCTTGGGCATTCTAGGTTTTTGGGCTAATATCCGCTTATCAGTGAGTGCATATTAAGTGACTTCTTTTGTGATTGGGTTACCAAGTGATCTTTATAATATCACCCAGAAGTACTATTATATCTAATTTTGGCTGAAGAAACTAAAGTTTAAAAAATTTGTGCAGCTCAATCCAAAGGATGGTCCCAACGACTGCGGCTGCCAGGGATCCATCCCACAATCAGTCACCAAACATAGACACTATATCATATGCCAGCAAGATGGTGCTGAAAGGGCCCGGATATAGCGATCTCGGGGGAAAACATACCAATCCCTGGCAAACATGGAGGTGGAAGCTCACGGTCAGCTTTTAGATGGAACACAGGGTTCCCAAGGAAGAAGGAGCTGGAGAAAGTACCCAAGGAGCTAAAGGGGTCTTCAACCCTATAGGTGGAAGAATAACCATGAACTAACTAGTACCCCCTGGGCTCGTGTCTCTAGCTGCATATNAAAAAAAAACATTTCTGTTCTGTGGCGGTTTGAATATGAATGGCCCCCATAGGCTCATTATTTGAATGCTTAGTCATTTGGTGGTGGCACTACTAGAGGTGGACTAGGAAGTGTGGGCTTGTGTGACACTAACTGTGTCACTTAAGGATAGTCTTTCAAGTTTCAAAAGCCCAAGCCAACCCCAGTGTGTGTATGTGTGTGTCTCTCTCTCTTTCTTCTCTCTCTCTCTCTCTCTCTGTTCAGATCAGCATGTAGATCTCAGCTATAACTCCAGCACCATGTCTGCCTGCATGCTGCCATACTTCCTGCCATGATGATGACCGTGGACTAAGCCTCTGAAACTATAAGTCAGCCCCAATTAAATGCTTTCTCTTATAAAAGTTGCCTTGGTCATGGTGTCTCTACACAGCAATAGAACAGTAACTAAGACACTTTCTAAATATAGACCATGAAGAAAGATGCCAGAGCTGAGGAGCCCCTCAAATCCATATTTTGTGTTGCTTACCATCCCTATCCTTGTGTTGTTTCTCTTATTCAACCTAATACATCAATAATAAGTCAAAGACATAATAAGTCAAAACCTAATGGTTAATTGGATTTGACTAGAAAAAAAAATAAAGAAGTCAAGAATGACTCCAGAATGTCTGAAAGGAATAGGAAGGATAGAGAGGCTGCTCGCTGAAACACAGGTGGGTATGACTCTTTGAAGAGAAAGATAAAGGAAGCTGTACATGTTAGTGCACACATGTCCAACCAAAGCTGTGCACCTCCCACAGGCAAGAAGATAAGCTCTTTGTCTAATTTGCATTAAAAATAAATGCCATGAAAACTCTTAAGAAATTGTTTGGTTGCAGGCTTATTAAAAGATTTACTAGACAGCCAAGTAATTTGTCAGATAAGCAGATGAATAAACAAGTCTGGGCATTCTTGAACAGTTCCAGAAAGACAATTGGGACGTTGCCAGCTTCGTTAAACTATTTAAAATCATGAGACTAGATGAGCTCACCAATGGAGAAGGAACAAGAGGAGTGCCAAGCCTGAGGTCTGTACCACCACTGTTGGGAGGTCAGATTGATGAGAAATAGCCAGGAAAGCCAACCAAGAAAGAAAGACTAGAAATGGGAAATCCAAAAGACATTGTGGAGGACAAAATTGATGGAGGAGGTCAAATTCAGATGATAAATGAGTTTTTTAAAAAAAACAATAACAACAACTGGGAAGTGACTTCAGAATTTGTTTTTGTTTTTTTATATATATATTTATTATTTTGTTTATTTATTTATTTACTTTCTTTTTTCCAATTTTTTATTAGATATTTTTTAATTTACATTTCAAATGCCATCCTGAAAGTTCCCTCCCCCCTCCCACCACCCTGTTCCCCTGCCCACCCACTCCCACTTCTTGGCCCTGGCGTTCCCCTGTATTGGGGCATATAAAGATTAATGCTGCAGTCACTGGCAACTCTAACAAGAGTAATTCCAATGAAAGAATGACACGGAACACTGAACTGAACACGGAGAGAAACTGGGAAGCAAATTTTAGACAGGAGCTGAAAACTTGGAACTTGTTAGTAGTCCTAGTAACTGGTATTTGCTGTGTTTTAAGTTGGGAGAAATAGATGCATGCCTAATGCCAGCAAGAATGCCCAGTAGAGAGGAGAGTGGTAGGCCTTTCTTTCAGTCTCTGCTCTACTCTTTGTTCTTGTATTCCTGTCAAAAGAAAATTCAAGGGAAAAGAGTGCAGCAGAGACTGAAGGAAAGGCCATCCAGAGACTGCCCCACCTGGGGATCCATCCCACATGCAGACACCAAACTCAGACACTATTGCTGATGCCAAGAAGCGCTTGCTGACAGGAGCCTGATATAGCTGATCCCTGAGAGGCTCTGCCAGAGCCTGACCAATATAGATGCAGACTCACACAGCCAACCATTGGACTGAACATGGAGACCTCAATGAAGGAGTTAGGGGAAGGACTGAAGGAGCTGAAGGGGTTTGCAACCCCATAGGAAGAACAACAATATCAACCAACCAGCCTCCCAAAAGCTCCAATGGACTAAACCACCAACTAAAGAGTACACACAGAGGGACCTACTGCTCCAGCTGCATATATAGCAGAGGATTGTCTTATCTGGCATCAATGGGAGAAAAGGCCCTTGGTCCTGTAGAGGAATGATGCCCCAGCATAGGGGAATGCTAGGGTGTTGAGGTGAGAGTGGGGAGGGAGCACCCTCATAAAAACAGGGGGAAGGAGAAAGGATAGGGCGTTTGCAGAGGGGAAAACAGGAAAGGGGATAACATTTGAAATAGAAATAAATAAAATAACCAATAAAAGATCAAAAAGAGAGAAAGAGAGGAGAGTGGTAATGCAGAAGCAAAAAGGGAGAATTAGTGGAGCAATAACCTTGAGTCGATATTATAAGATGGAATCCACACAAGTGAGATGTCTGACTTCAGCTAAGAGTACAAACGGTTCCTCCAGAACAATAGAAAAGGCAGAATCCAGAGGCATTCGGGAGCAGTGGTGGGACTTGGAGAATGTCTGTTATTTTCTCAGAGAATGGAAAGGTAAGTCAGCATCTGAAAATCAAGACAGAAAAAAATGCTAGATGAAGGATTGGCAAAAAATAAATAAATAATGTTTGACAAATACACACACACACACACACACACACACACACACACAAAAGATGAGTTGCCAAGGGTGTAAAACAATGGATTCAGTCTTACACTGCTGCCAGACATGGAAATTGGTAGGAACACTTGAAAAACAAAGCCTTTATTTCGTGAAGGCAAAGATTCATACACCTCATCACCCAGCAAAACCCCCTCTAGGGATGAATGTTAGAAAACTCTATGTGTGTGTGAGCGTGGGCTTTCACAAGACTCATCATGCCATGATTACTCTGACAGCATGTGGTTAAAGTTAATAACAAAATAATATCTTCAAGGTATGAAATAGTAAGAAAATGACATAATGGTTACTACGAGGAAGAATGGTGTGGGAAGGGGGTGATTGCTAAATGAGGGCATCTGAAGCACTACCACGCCCATCTCTTTTATTATTATTATTATTATTATTATTATTATTATTATTATTATTTTATTTATTTACATGGCAGCCATTACCCCTCCTCCCACAGTCCCTCGTCCCATTCCATGCCTCTGAGAGGGTGCTCCCCCACCACCAGGCCTTCCCTGGGGCCTCTAGTCTCTCAAGGATTAGGCATTCCCATCTCTTAAACTGGATGATTGGTCTTGTTCGCCTTCCTTTAAACATTTTAATGCTCAATTATGAGATGTGATTTCAATCTCTTAGCCTCACTGCTTAATGTCAATCCAGTCAATTTTGATTTAGAATGCTTTATTAATAAACCCCATTAATTGAAATCCTTCCCCTCCCTTCTGGCTCCTTTTCTCCTCTGAAGAGGTCATACTTTCCCTGGGGATTCAGTGAAATCCCTGATAACTAAAGGGGGTTAAATGGTCCACAGGTAATTATCTGTAATCACTAGGAGCGCATCCCCCCACCCCCAGTATTGGACACTATGCTCTTTTGTTTGATATACAGTGTGCTCACTTTGAGCTTTTGCTCTCTACTGGTCTTGGAGGTGCATGAATCTTCTTCTCTCAGCACGTCTTTTTGTTGTTGTTCAATAATTTACTTATTTTTTTATTCTATTTACATCCAGATCTTAGCTCCCCCTCTCCCTCCTCTCCTCCCAGTCCAGTCCTTACAAATACTTCCCCAATTACTCCCTCTCCTTCTCCTCAGCGGGGAGGAAGCCCACCCCCTCCCCACCGTCTTGGATACCACTAGAGCCTAGGACATCTAGTCTTAGCAGGACTAGACACATCCTCTCCCACTGAAGCCTAACCAGACAGTCTAGATAGGGAAAGTGGATCTAATGGCAGGCAACAGAGTGCAAGACAGCCCTGCTCCAATGTTAGGGGACCCACATGAAGACCAAGCTACACAAATGTGTAGGGGGCCTAGGTCCAGCCCCTGCATGCTCTTTGGTTGGTGGTTCAGTCTCTGTGAATCTCCCATGGGCCCAGGTTTGTTGACTCAGTGGGTCTTCTTGTGTCTTCGATCCCTCCAGCTCTCTCAATTCTAGCCCCAACTCTTCCACAAGACGCCCCAAGCTCTGCTTGATGTTTGCCTATGGCTTTCTGTATCTGTTTCCATCCTAAGCTTGATGAAGCCTCTCGGGAGACAGTTATACTAGGCTCCTGTCTGCACGCATAGCAGAGTATCATTAACAGTGTCAAGCGTTGGCTCTCTCCTATGGAATGGGTCTCAAGTTGGGGCAGCCATTGGTTGCCTCTGTCTCTGCTACATCTTTATCTCTAAACATCTTGTAGACATGACAAATTTTGGGTTGAAAGTTTTGTGGGTGGGTTAATGTTCCCTCCCTCCTCTGGAAGTCTTGCCTGGATATAGAGGTGGTCACTTCAGTCTCTATATTACCGCACTGGTAGAAATCTGAGCTTGGATCACCTCATAGACTTCCCATAGTCTCCCCCATCCCACACCTCCAGCTAGTTGCCCCCAACAGATTTCCATTCTCACTCCTAGCCACCTCTCTCTCTCTCTCTCTCTCTCTCTCTCTCTCTCTCTCTCTCTCTCTCTCTCTCTCTCTCTCACACACACACACACACACACACACACACACACACACAACTGATTGTCATCAACCAACCCCTCTCCCATCCAATTCCCTCTCTCCATCCACCTTCAGAGACTATTTTGTTTCCCCTCTGAGATTTATACATCTTCCCACGGCCCCTCCTTATTGCCTAGTTTCTTTCTATCTGTAGATTGTGGTATGGTTATCCTGCACTTATGGCTAGTGTCCACTTATAAGTGAGTGCATACCCCTCTGGCTCTTACCTCATTCAGGATGATATTCTCAAGTTCCATCCATTTGCCAGCAAATTTCATGATGTCTTTGTTTTTAATAGCTGAATAGTATTCCATTTATGTAGATGTACCACATTTTCTTAATCCATTTTTCGATTGAGGGACATCTAGGTTGTTTTCAGTTTCTGGCTATTATGAATAAAGCTACTATGAACATAGCTGAGCAAGTGTCCTTGGGTATATGCCCAGGAGTAGCATAGTTGAGTCCTGAAATAGAACTATTCTCAATTTTCTGAGAAACCTCCAAACCAATTTCTATTGTGGTTGTGTAAGCTTGCACTCCCACCAGCAATGGAGGAGTGTCCCCTGGCTCCACATCCTCACCAGCATGTGCTGTCACTTGAGATTTTTATCTTGGCCATTTTGACAAGTGTAAGATTGACTCTCAGAGTTAGTTTGATTTGGATTTCCTTGATGACCAAGGACATTGAACATCTCTTTAAATGCTTCTCGGCTATTCAAGACTCCTCTGAGAGTTCATTGTTTAGTTCTGTACCCCATTTTCAACTGGGTTACTTCGTTTGTTGGTGTCCATGTTCTTGGGGTCTTTATAAATTTTGGATATTAGCCCTCTGTTGGATGTGGGGTTGGTGAAGAAGATCTTTTCCCATTCTGTAGGCTGTCATTTTGTCCTATTGATGGTATCCTTATCCTTACAAAAGGTTTTCGGTTTCATGAAGTCCCATTTATTAATTGTTGGTCTTAGTGCCTGAGCTATTGGTGTTCTGTTCAGGCATTTGTCTCCTGTACCAATGAGCTCAAGACAGTTCCCGTTATGTGGATCTTAACATGTCTCTGTGACTCTAAAAGACTCAGGAACCCTCAGTTACCTCCTCTATGCTGCCCTACTGAGCCCGAGGCCCTAGTGAGGCTGCCTCAGCCTTGTTTATCCTTTGCTTTCCGTCTTCCTTCTCTATGTCACAGAAAGCACACTGTGTTCTGAAACACTCCCAAATCAAGCACCCTTCTCTGGCTCCACGCCCTCAGATCCATGCTCCAGACCTGCTCTGTGGATTGCCACATCCTAAGCTGTGTTCAGGTTCATTTTGTAAGGTTTATCTTCTGTGCACATCAGATTCTGAGTTTTATGATTTAACAAGCCATGGAGGATATGGAAAATTCTGAAATAATATGTATCATTATCAGGTATGCACTTGCTACTGCCATGACTCCTTTATATACCAACCTTCATTTGTTTGCTTGTTTAGGTTTCTAGTACTGGTGGCTATGGTGGTTTGGTTTGGAGGTTGTTGTTTTAGTTTGTTTTGGGGTGTTGTTGTTGTTGTTGTTGTTGTTGTTGTTTTGGAGGGGGTTATTTCTAGAGTCTTGCTACGTAGTCCAGACTGACCTCAAACTCAAGATCCTTCTGCCTCAGCCTCCTGACTGTCAAGGCACACAGGAATAAACTAACACCCTCAGCTGTACCTATCTAACACAATAAGTTTTTCCTTTGTGTCCTGTGGTAATTTTTGTCTCAGTGTTTTATCTGCTATTGTAGTTTACTCAGCCCTCTTATGCTTATCCTTTATATGCTATGTCTTTCTCCACTCACTTATTCCTAACTTACAGGTCACTGAGAGTGTCTATTTTTCTCTTTTTTTTTTCCTCTTTGTCTTTTAGATTGGATAATTTCAATTGATTTACCTTAAAGTTCCCTAAATCTTACTTCTGCCATCTCCAATCTACCTTTAAACCTATTCATTAGATCCTTTAAGATATATTTGTCAGTTCTAAAGTTTCCGTTTTGTTATTTTCTACTTCTTCACTGGGGAATAATAAGAACAGTGTGTGTGTGTGTGTGTGTGTGTGTGTGTGTGTGTGTGTGTGTGTGTCTGTCTGTCTGTCTGTGTCTGTGTCTGTGTCTGTCTGTCTGTGTGTGTCTGTGTGTGTCTGTGTGTGTCTGTGTGTCTATGTGTATGTGTGTGTGTATGTGTATCTTTGTGTGTGTGAAATATCATAGTGAAGTCCACTGTTTTTGTACAAAAACAACTAATTTTTTTAAATGAAAATATTAGAAAGAAAACTATTTTCTTTGGTATCTTTGAGCATAGTAACAATTTCTGCTTGGAGACCTATCTTTGCTAATTGGAAAATCTGGTCATACCCAGGTTAATCTTTTCCCTGGCATGGGTCAACTTCCTTGAATCTTTATGGTCAATAAATTGATGTCATTATTTACTCAAAGAGATTTGTTGTTTGTTTGTTTGTTTGTTTGTTATAGATGTGGTCTCAGTATGCATCTGAGGCCAGCCTCAAACTGAAGATCCTCCGCCTGTGCCACCAAGTGCTAGAAATACAAGTGTGCCCCACCACCCCCAGCCCTCCTGTCCCCACCCCTGTCCCTCCAGTCCTGCAGCTTTTGGTTGAATCTGAGACATCATGAATGATACATTAAGGAGAGTCTACATTCTTGCTCTGCAAACACTGGCTTCTCCCATAGCACAGGCTCGGCACTATCATAGCCTCTTTTACAGCAGCATGAGGAGGCCTGTCCACTTTTTTTTCTTCTTTTGAGTAATCAGTGATGTCTTGATGACTTTAATTTTGAGCTATGTAAGCCATGCTAAAGCATGATGAATATAGAACATTTTATTCATTCTCTGTCTAAAAGTTTCAGCCACAGCAGAGTGAACTGAGGCTTCTTTATGATCTCTCTAATATAAGTGATGTTCCCAGTGTCTCTTCTAATTATAATGAAGCCATATGTCCTCCTGTGGATTGCTTGGCATAGTGTCCAAGTATTGATGGCTCGTGGGATTTTACAAAGATTAATTCAGATGAGCTCATACGTTTCTTGGCAGAGATACCTAGTGGGTGTTCCTGTCTGTGTGTGACTGCTATTGAGGATAATATAATGATATGAAGTTGAGGCTTTCCTGCCCAGTGCCGCCTTCCTATTCAATCATTAGTCTGAATCCACATTCTTCCTGGAGCATCTTTTTGTCATCACCAATGAGACTGACAAGCTGAGATCAATGAATTTCAGAATCATTACTTTCAATTTTGCTTCTGTGTCCATGGGTTTATCCTCTCAACATTTGAGTTAGATGACCAACATTAGCATCTTCTGGACAAATCGATATACATCAAGAGAAGAATAACTAACCATGTTTTTATTCAAAGCATAGCATTTCTTCCAACAACACCGGTGGTTATATGAAAAGAAGGTCAAGCATTCAAGTTACAAGATGAAGAATTGCTATAATGTGAGAAAAATACAATGGGTTACATTCTTGAACATATATTCATGGAGTCCACTACTTAGAACACTAGCTAAAGAAATTAACTTACAAATAAAGGGGAAATGTCTTTTAAAATGATGCGTCCAGGATTAGGTTAGTGCAGTGGTAGAGTACTTAAGTAGCACGCACAAGGCTCTGTCTGGGTTTGATTCCCAGCACCACAAAAATAAGTCAACTTAAATAAAACATAAGAGCCCAGTCAGATTACACAAAGAGAAATTTAACAAGTAACCCCCGAATGCCCAGGGTAGTTGAAGATAGACCGAACTTTAACAAAATGATCAGGTGGGGAGAAATGGGAAGTCTAGTAGGTGAAGGAACTGGCTCAAAGACAGAGTCCATGAAATCTAAGGCATCCTCTATTTTCATCCATAGCTTCAGGGTATTTTAAACTAAAAGTTACTTATGGTCTTCCCTGAATCCAAAAGCTTTATTCAGAGGCAAGAGGCAAAGTCCCACATTGCACGGGCTTCCTAAATTAGCCAAGGACCTTCTACCCAAGCATCAGCTCATCACTATCAGAGCCAGTTTTACTGCAGGCTATTTATCTTTAATTTCTTTCCCTTATAAAACAAACATCACTATTTTAAATGTTTATTTTTATGCATATGAGTGTTTTACCTGCATGTATGACTCTGGACCTTGTGCCAACAGTACCGTCAGAGGCCAGCAAAGGATGATACATCTCCTGAGACTGCAGTTACAGGTGGTTGTGAGCTCATGTGGGTACTGAGAATTAACATGAGTCCTCTAGAAGAACAGCCACAGCTCTTTTTTTTTTTTTGATATTTTCTTTATTTACACTTTAAATATTATCCCCTTTA
Source organism: Mus minutoides (assembly GCA_902729485.2). Taxonomy (NCBI): domain Eukaryota; kingdom Metazoa; phylum Chordata; class Mammalia; order Rodentia; family Muridae; genus Mus; species Mus minutoides. The sequence goes on along the minus strand of CACVCL010027746.1, from coordinate 55,057 downwards.
CCGGTTTCCCCCCACCTCCCTGCCCGAAACTCCCTATCCCATCCCCCTCCTCCAGCTTCTATGAGGGTGCTCCCCCATCCACCTACTCACTCCCACCTCCCCACCGTGGAATTCCCCTACACTGAGGCATCCATCCTTCACAGGACCAAGGGCCTCTCCTTCCACAAGACCAGCCTCTGCTACATATATGACTGTAACCATGGGTCCCTTCATGTGTATTCCTTAGTTTGTACAGCCAGAGCTCTTTTTTTGTTGTTGTTGTTTTGTTTTATTTTTGTTTTGTTTTTCAAGACAGGGTTTCTCTGTATAGCCCTGGCTGTCCTGGAACTCACTTTTGTAGAGAAGGCTGGCCTTGAACTCAGAAATCTGCCTGTCTCTGCCTCCCAAGTGCTGGGATTAAAGGTGTGTGCCACCACCGCCCGGCTTCAGCCAGAGCTCTTAATCACTGAGCCATCTCTCCAAGATCTGGGAGGAATTGGGGGAGAAGAATCTGTAATCATAATATACTGTATGGAAAAAATCTATTTTCAATAAAAAGAACAATATTGCTTTAATTTTTTTAAAAATTCTTTGAAAAAAATTATTCAAAGCTACAATTGTATACCTGAAAAAGAATTTATAGAACAAAACCAAGCTCACATGTATAATCCCAACACTCAAGAGGCTGAAACAGGAGGATTGCCATGAGTTTAACACCAACCTGAGCTACAGAGAGATATCCAATCTCAGAAAAGAACTTAGCACCTGAAAATAAAAATGTTTGACATCTTATCAGTACCTACATAAGGAGAAGAACATACATTTCATCTAACTCAGAAAAGACTTTGGCCTTGCTTATATCCTAAGGATTGCCTTTTTTCTGTTTTTAAATTTGGAGGATTAATATTAGAATCTTCACTAAGGAAGTTTTCTCTGGTTCCCTCCAAGATTACTGCTATTCATTTTAGTAACAAGCCAGTGAGTTGTACAATACATAATCACAAACAACATGTGCCACAAATAAAATGCTAGGTCCTGGTCATTTTTAAATAAACCATTAATCTTACTCTAAATTAGAAACAATTGGGGAAAGGCTCTGTAAAGAATGATGGTGGAGCTGGAGAGATGGCTTGTTTGGCAAAGTGTTTACCTTACAGGCATGAGGACCCAAGTTCCAGACCCAGCACCCAGGCATGATGATGAACACTGTAACCCCAGCAACGGAAGGATGGAAGCAAGGGTCCCTGGAGCCTGCTGTGCACACAGCCTAGCCTACTTGGCAAAGTCCAGGCCAGTAAGAAACCCTGTGTCGTAAATAAAGAAGAAAAAATAGGCCAGTACCTGAGGAATAACACCTGAGATCATCTTCTTGCCTCCATGATGCTTAGACATGAACAGCAGACAAGCACAATGTGAATATATGTTTTATTGTAGATTCTGGGTGTGTCCAAACAGGTGGAGACAAGGGGTTTTAAAGACAAGACAACAGTGAAAGAGGATTATTGCATCAGATAGTTTCAAACAGTGATCTTTTACCAAGGTAACTGATACTGATTAGCTTCAGTCTAAAGTTGAGTTATCTCTGTACAAGCCTATGTGCTTCTGGCAGGTTTTCCCAATAAGTGACTATGCATAGGAACCCTCCCTTCATAACCTCCTTACTTCATTAACAGTTTTAAAGTAGGATTGGCATAGCAACTCCATTTTTATTCTGAATGTGGTGGTTTGAATGAGAAATGCCCCTCTACAGGCTCAGACACTTGGACACTCGGTCCCCAGCTGGTGGCACTGTTTGGGAAGGTGGAACAGCCCTGCTGAAGGAAATACACTGGGGATGGGCTTCACAGGCCCTTGGTCCTGTGAAGGCTAGATACCCCAGTGTAGGGGAATGCCAGGACCAAGAAGCAGGAGTGGGTGGGTTGTTGAGCAGGGAGAGGAGAGAAGGGATGGGGGTTTTCCAAAAGGAAACCAGGAAAAGGGATAACATTTGAAATGTAAATAAAGGAAAATATCTAATAAAAAATTAAATATCTAGATAGAATAAATAAATCTTTTGAAAAATGTAAAAAAAAAAAAAAAAAAAAAAAAGAATTTATAACTTTGAGCCTGGAGAGATGGCTCAGAGGTTAAGAACACCCACTGCCCTTCCAGAAGTCCTGGGTTCAATTCCAGCAACCACATGGTGGCTCACAGCCACCCATAATGGGATTCTATGCCCTCTTCTGGTGTGTCTGAAGAGAGCAATGGTGTACTCATATACATAAAATAAATAAATATATCTTTAATGATAATTTTTTTAAAGAAAGAATTTACAACTTCTCCCAGCATTTCATTCTCTGTCTCTGCTTCCTCTGTGGTTTGTGGCTGAGGACATGACCAATCAACTTTCTGCCTCCTGCCCTTCGGCGTGCTACCATCCCTACCCACCATGAGGGACTCCCATCCCTCAAGAACTATAAGCCTTGGTCAGTCATGACATTTTACCACAACAACAGAACAGTTTTCACTTTTTTTTTTCTAATGGTTATTTTTAAACAACTACCTAGTCTACAAAATAAATATCATTTGATTTAAAAGAAAAAAATTTTTAAGGCACAGTCTTACAACTTGGGCCTAGTCCAACAGAGGCTGAACTTGCGAGTCTGACAGGCATTCAACAAGCCTTGTTCACCCCTGGCTCTGTACCCGGATGCTGTGCAGGTGCTAGGCCTGCCCAGGCCTCAGTGATGGTAAAGTATTTCCTGGGCCAGAACTTGCTCTAAGTTCCTGAGAACAAGTGTTCACTGCCATGTGGCAACGGAACCCAAATCTCTATAGCAAACACAGCTTAACTGAACACACAGTGCACGGGGAGGTGACCCCTGACTGGAATCTTCTGTCCCAAAGACTCCTGACCAAGACCAACAGGATGGTACATTGGGTAGAGCAGCTGCTTCCTGCCAATACCGCTCATTTGGTGTACATCCTGGAAGACGCTATTGTAGAGCCACAGAGGCACACAACCACATTCACTTGAAACTTCAAACACAGCCAGCTGATGGTGTGGAGCAGTGATGTGTGAACTCTGATGACAGCTGCTGGGCCAAAACCCACAGGAAGCCTCAAGATGCTTCCTTATTTGGCATCTCCAGAGCAGTCCAGGAATTTGGTCCACCCATTTCAAATGCAATGTGACCAAGACAATGAGGAGTTTTTAATTACATCTTGGCCAGGCTACAAGGTGGGGCTCTTTCCAGTATACTTCTTGAGGCGGCAAAAGAAGCCAAAGATGACCTGGCCGGTGCAGAGAAGGCCAAGGGCCTGGCTGACAAGGCTGACATCAAACAGCCTCGGCAGTAATAACAGTTCGCAGAGCCCACCAGCAGGGCAACTCAACACACTCTCCCCTCTCCCCATTACACTTGATTACTGAAAGTCCACTGCCAGCCCTTTCTGCTGCCTGGATGATGGGTTGGAGCAGGAGCCTTGTTTGGCATCTGGAGTGTACCTGGATCAGTGTCCACTGTTCCTGACCTCACCCATTGGGCAGCTGATGACAGGCGCAGAGGGCTGTAGTGACATTGCAAGGCCACGAGCAGTACACAGAGCTCTTTGCTTTAATCTCTGATCTGTCCCAAGTACATGGAACAATATTTAGCTCATAACATGCTCTCCATCAGCAAATGATTTGACTGGCCCCAAGAAAAAGAAAATTTAGAAAAGCATTTAGATTATCCCCACTAGGTGGTGAGATGCCACCCAAGCACCACCATGGAAGTGACATGTTCCCAGCGTCTCCCTGACTCTACTAGATTATTTTCCTGCCATATCCCTGAATGTTACTGGACACCATTGTTCTTAGCCTCAACAAAACAACAAGTAGGCAATGTCAGCCTCCGGATAACGTCCTCCTATGTGGACATCATTGGTGTAGATATTAATGAGACACACACCAACATTTGTTTTGTTGTGAATGTCCTGGGGCTAATCTGGAAACTTTCTCTCTATTTAATACGCTCAGTGGACAGATATCTGAGTCCTGTAAGATGTCAGGCAGTGCAGATGAGTAAGGAGGAGCTGAATAAAGAGGGGATGAGTGTTCCAGGCTGAAGGCACCTATCCCTGTGTCAATCAGGAGGACCATGGCCTCCACCCTCCCAGCCGTGTACAGCCAACTGAGTCTTATCTCTCTTAACCCCAGTCCATTCCATCATGTAAGCACTCATAATCTTAATGGTCGTTTATGATTCAGCCCAAATTACTAAGCCTTAAAATTTCGTCCCTTGTTTATTTTCAAGGGGAAAAGTGACAACTTTTTATTATGTAGTGGCTAGGTAAGTGACTGCCAGTGTAGCGATACCAGATTTTCTAGTGGAAAATACATTTTACACACAACTGTTAGTGGAGTTGATAGTATAGATGTCAGATAAATACAGTGTAAATGGCAGTTAAGAACAGTCCTATTGGGCTGGACCAAGGGCTTCATGGTTAAGAGCAGTTGATGTGCTTGCAGAGCACCTGGGTTGGGTTCCCAGCACCCACATGGTGGCTCATAACTGTCTGTAACTATAGTTCCAAAAGTTCTTATGTCCACTTCTGACCTCTGTAGATACCAGGCACTCAGTACACAGGCAAAACACACACACACACACACACACACACACAAATCTACAAGCTTTTAAAAAGAACAGTAGTATTGCTATGACCTTTAAAATAAATTAGACTTTTTTCACTTTGAAATTTCTCTTTAAAGTCTCTAATATCTTCTGACTAAAATGCCCAAGCTGATACATTTTCTTCACTAAGATATATGTTCTGACCTTTTGATGCTTTTGTGACAAAACAAAACTATGTCATTTATATATTATAATTCTTTGGAGTGTTTACTGAACTAATACATCTTGAGATAAAATGAAAACATAGCTAAGCACCTGATTTCGTTGCCCGGAGCAATTATATTTACAGTAATCATGATATAGGATTATTGATTTTACATATTGAAGGAGGCAGCCATTTATTTGTAAACAAACATTGTAAACAAAATACTTCAGAGGTTTAAACAGTTAACACAAGAAAAATACTGGCAGTCTGTAACACTAAAATGGACTGTTTCTGATACAAGATTTCTTAAATAGCAAAGTAGGATGAATTCCCTTACAGCTTTTGACATCTATGTAAGTCTTTTTCCTCTTTGTGTTAGTTCTAATTTATTCTTTCCATATACATGTCTGGGCCAGAAAAGTGACTTTAGAAATGCTATGACAATCTGCAGTTTTTGAGATGAAGTTGACGTCTGTGAAACCCGGTCATATCTTACAAGATACTACTAGCTCCTACGGCTTCCCTCTCTCCTTAAGGTAGGTGAATAGGTGCCTTCTTCGTCTCCATGTAACCTTCACCCGATACTTCTTCTCAGGAGTGTCCTAAACCACAACAGGCCCCAGCTCTGGACTTTTGGGATGTCTAGGACCAAAGATGCAGCCACAGGGACCGCTTTCCCTCTGGTCCGGGGAAAATGAGATCTTCTCTTGAAGATGACCCCGGAAGTCTGAATATCAGGAGAAGTGAACATAAGGTGAGCTCCGAAGCACATGTCGTGACAGTTCTCCACAACTCTGGGACTGAACAGCAACTACAGGCCTTCCGGAAGTGTCCTTTGCTGACAGGACTCCTCTCTGTTTAAGGGTGTCTCTAGAACCCAAAAGACTATGGACTTTCAAAGGTTAGCCACGGAAACTTGCCAGGAGATTATTTAGATAAGGGTCTTGGTCTTGCATGGTCTCAGTGACGATGTTTCTGGTGTGCTGGAACCTGGTTTTGTGCTGCTCTATCAGACTGAGGTGATCACCCGATCAATGGGCTTGTGGGACATTTCTAGAGTGTAGGTCATGGGCTGCAAGATTCAGAATGGTGTCTGGGGCCCTCCAGTGGCTATTGGGGAAATAGCAGTGGGTCTTTCTGGGTCTGTTTGCAGTCTCTTTGGGAGCATCTATAGGTAATAAACATGGTGAAAGTTGCCTTCCTGGTCTGGGACAGGCTCCAGTTGCAAACCATACCTGGAGATAAAAAAAAGAATAAGAGTTCCAGAGTACAGTCCTTTGTGCTGGCGAAGTCAGAGCAGGAGGAGCTTGAACGTAGCCAGTCCATTACATCATCAGTCAAGAAGCAGAAAGAGGCTGAAATTATAGTTCTTAAAATGTGCTTTGTCCCTGAGTGTTTTACTTCAGAAATAATGTGAACCTACCTCCTGACACTAATACACATAAGTATGTTTGTTTTCAATTAATACACTATCATTAATTGTTATTATGTTAATATAATATGTTAGCTTAAAACAAACTAATTTCATCATCAACACCCCCCCCCATTTTAAATGACGGTTGTATTTGCTCTTAAAATGGCATAACTACAATATCTAGTATTAAAGCTGAAAACAGAAACTAAATACCAAAGTCCCTCAAAAGCATTCCCTTAAAGTAAAATTAAACAGCAAAGGACTAACCAGGCAGTGGTGGCACATGACTTTGATCCCAACACTCAGAAGGCAGAGGCAGGTGGGATCTCAGTGCATTCGAGGTTAGCCTGGACTTCAGAGTTCCAGGACAGCCAGGGCTACACAGAAAAACCCTGTCTCGAAATAACAAAACAAACAAACCAAAAAAGGCCAAGGGATGGTGGTGTTGATCAGTGGAAGAGTTTACTAACATGTTCAAGGCCCTTGGTCCAGTTCTCAGCACCAGAAAGGGGGGTGGGGGGAAAGCACTCCACAAGTGACGCATGCGCATATCCTCAAGACTTTGGCGATGATGGCAGAAGACCAGAAGTTAGAAGTCATCCTCTCTATATTGAAAGTACACAGTTGAGTGTACACAAACTTGAGTGATGTGAACCCCCGTCTCAAGGAAGAGAGGAAGGAGAAGAGAATTCGACTAAGGAGATATTAATTAAGACTGAGATTATTGTGTACAAAACAGGAAATTCTACCTTATTCCCAGTGCGGGGGGGAGGGGGGGAAGTATATTGGTGCTGAGGTTAGCCGTTCCCGCCACATTTTTAAAAATAAAAACTTGAATGAGAAAGAAAGTAAGGGCATGCTCCTGGGACACACACAAGCTGTGCACTGGGCTCTGGGATCCGCAAACAATAAAACACATATGCTGCCTTCTATCCTGGAAGGAGGGGTTGAGGAAACCCCGCATAACAAGCAACGATGAAGCTCTGCCCACGTACGGAGAGCTCCGCTTCTGTTAGGACGTACACTGGTCCCCGCAGCTGACAGGCAGAGGCTTGTTCTAAGGTTTTTATTGTCAATTACTATAGAGTATGACAAAAATAAATGACACTACCAACGTTTAAGAAACGTATGTAAGTCAGGACTGTAGTTCCGGATTTTTCTTTCCCCCCTCCACCTCCCCCCAAACCATAATGAAGTCACAGTGTTTACTTCAAATTGAAATATATGTATATGAATAATTCATAATCCATTTCAAGGGTGTCTTCAGTGTAATGGGATCACACACAAGCACACAGAGAGAGAGAGACAGACAGACACACAGAGACAGAGACACAGAGACAGAGAGATCCTCTGTTCAACCAGCATTGAAACTGAAGGGGCATCAGCAGCGTGCTCTCGGGACTCAATCTGGTCTTTAATCACCAGTTTCAGCTCCGTGAAGCCCACTCAGTGGGGACTGCTATTGGTCATGAAGATAGCTGAAGCAAAGGGCAGACTATGACCACTTCTCACTGTCCCAGCCGGTCCTCAAGGTCAGCTTTGTTCTGTAAATCTCCATTAGGCAACAGAGTTCTGCTTCAGAGGAAACCTTTCTAGTTGACCTTGAGGGAAGAGAGGGCGTTAAAGGATGCGGTGAGTTATTTTCACAAAGTAAATACATCATCCTGAAACAATGATAATCTGAGAGAAAGGCCCAGGCAAGATGAGTGTAAAATTATGGATTGGGACTAATTTGATAAGGTGCTGAAAGGCCAAGTGTGGGCACGTGAGACATATAAAATGAAGTCCTTGCAGGGATTTCTGCATAAACTTCTCTCTTGGGTCAAAAGGAAGCTATTGGGGACTGTGAGGAACTATCGGGAAGTGACTAAGGGAGAGTGGCAGGGGATGCAAGGATAACACAGCCATAATCGATGGGGAAAAGCACTATGGGAAGGAGAGGGGGATGAGGTCACCCCTAAGTGTCTGCTCGAGGCACTAAAAGAATTCCACAAGAATCAGCAATAAGAATAGCCAATTCAGAACAAGCGAAGAAAGCAGGGCATAAAATTAGGTCGAAGTGTCAGGCATCTTCCAAATGAGGAGCCTGACTGAAGTGCAGAGAAAGTAAGAAAGATGTCCGTGGGTATAGCTCAGCGGTACATTGCCTGTCTAGTATCCATGAGGCCAGACTTCCCCCTAGCACTATGTTCAGTGGAGTGAAAGGGAGAGAGAAAGAAGAAAGGATGGAAGGAAGGAAGGAAGGAAGGAAGGAAGGAAGGAAGGAAGGAAGGAAGGAAGGGAGGGAGGAAGAGGGAGGGAGGGAGGGAGGGGAAGGAGGGAAGGAGGGAGGGAGGAAGAGAAGGAGGGAAGGAGGGAGGGGAAAGGGGACATACCCAAGCTCACCCAGCTGGAAAATGCAAAATATTTCCTACATTCAGACCAGTTTGACTCAAGTCTATACCCCTAGCCTCTCCATCAGAGCACCTCCTCTTAAATCCTTTGGTGTTAGTCCTTGGGGTACTTGGTAGCACACAGTTCACTGCCTGCCTTACTCCAAAACTTCAGAATCAGTCTCTCATAAAGTCAAATCAAGGGACGTCCCACAAGGGACGGCACATTCAGTTCGGTAATCTGATCTTAAGAAACAAGCTGAGTTTAGTCCTTCATTCTGGGAGGACCCTATCTCTAAAATATTGTCTGCCTTGAATAAGAACACGCAAAACTTGGCAGAGCAGAGACAGTGTCTGAGGATTTAGGGCCATCATCCTGTGAATTTTATTTGACTGCCACATATGGGTATTCTCATGAAATATGCAATTATTACATTATGAAACTCTGATTGTTTTTTTTCCTATCCTGTATGAACTGCCTGGAAGATGAGCTGCAAATTAACACATAATATAATTATAGCTGCTCTCACCCTACTCAAAAGTATTCTTCTTTTCCATCAGACTCGGGTAAGTGACCCTCATTTTGTTTAATTTATAACATCCTTTTCTAGTCCTGGAACCAAGAAAGACGACAAATGAGCAAAGCAATCCTAGAGAGTAATAACGTAACTGGAGGGAACACAATGCAAGTTAAACTATGGAGATGGGGGTGGGGGGGGATAAACAGCCTGGTACTGGCATAAAACAGACAACTAGACAGACAGAGCAGAAGACAAGACTTAAATAAACCAATAGAACTATAGCCATTGTGCTGGCTAGTTTTATGTCAGCTCGACTTCAATTGGGAAAACATCCACACCAGACTGGCCTCTGAGCAAGCCTATTATGTCTGCTTGTTTGGTTGTTTGGTTTTGATTTGATTTGATTGACTGATGGTTGATGTGGTAGGGCCAGTTCACTGTGAACAGTAGCACCCCTGAGCCTACTATAAGAGAGCAGGCTGAGTAAGTCATGGGGAACAAGCCAGCAAGCAGCACCCTCCATAGCCTCTGCATCAGCTCCTGCCTCCAAGTTCCTGCCCCTTATGAGTTCCTACCCAATATGAGTTCCTGCCCTGTGGGAGTTCCTACCCAGTATGAGTTCCTACCCGGTATGAGTTCCTGCCCTTTGTGAGTTCCTATCGGGTATGAGTTCCTGTCCCATATAAGTTCCTGCCCTGTGTGAGTTCCTACCCAGTATGAGTTCCTACCCGATATGAGTTCCTGCCTTTTGTGAGTTCCTACCGGGTATGAGTTCCTGTCCCATATAAGTTCCTGCCCTGTGTGAGTTTCTACCCCGTATGAGATCCTGCCCTGACTTCCTGCAGTGATGGACTTGGTGGGAAGCTGAGCTGAAATAAACCCTTTCCTACCTAAGTCGTTTTCGGTATGGTATTTTGTCACAATGGAAACCTAACTAAGGCACCCATCTAATTTTTGACAAAAGTGCAAGGGGGTGGGGAGTGAGGGATAAGATGGCCTATTCAACAAATGGTGCCTGTAAAAACTGGCCATCCACTGACATCCACCTGCAGAATAAAATTAGATTCTTATCTTTCCCTTTGTGCAAAAAAATGAATTCAGAAATACATCAAAGCCCCTAATTTAAAACATGAAATGCTGAAGCTCCTAGACAAAAGCATATGAAATAGACTTCGAGACACCGGGGTCAGCAAAAGCCTTCTGAATGGAAAGAATTTCAATAGCGCAGGAACCAACCCTAAGGATCAACAGATGGGACAACATGAAATTAAAGTTTCTGCACAGCAAAGAAAAATATGGGGAGAGCACATAGACAGCCCACAGAATGAGAGAAAAGCTTTGCCAACTACATTTCAGACAATTCGGAATTTATAAATTTAAAAAAAAATCAGATATTCAGTGCAAAGGAAATAAAACTGTCAATCAACAAATTCGGTAATTAGTTGAACAGATACTTTTCAAAATGGCCAGCAACTATTTTTTAAACGTGCTCAACGTCCCTAATCCTCAGGTAATCACAAATTAAAACTACTTTGGGACACAGCTTTGCTCCATCAGAATGACTATCATAAAGAAATCTGACAACAAGCGTTAAGGAGGACGTGGGGAAAGCAGCTACCTGAGTCACTGCACACTCGGTGCAAAAGAATCAGTGCAGCCGTTATGGAAATCACCTTAGTGGCTCGCCAAAAACTTAAAAACTTTTTTTTTCAAATGACCCAGCAATTTTCCTCCTGAGCACAGACCCACCGCAGAGACGCTCGCACACGCTGGGCTGATTGCTGCTCTATTCACTAGACCAAGAAAATGGAATCAACAAGATGGCCGTCGAAAGGTGAATGAGTAATGAGAATTTGGCCCGCATGTGAAAGGGAATATATTAAGCTGTAAGGAAAACTGAAATCATAACATCTGCAGGAAAATTGATGGAGTTAGAATACATATTGAGGGAGTTCACCCAAACTCAGAAAGAAGATTGTAGCCTATCATATAAACACATGTATGTGTAAACAGCTCTGAGTGTGGTGTAGGATAATCACTTGACAGGAGACCCAGGTGACCAATGCGGGCGTGCAGGCAGAGGATTCATGAGTCATGGATGACGATACGAAGCTAATTGCTTTTCTGCTTTCAGCTCTGTCGTGGTTTTCTTCTTCTGTGGTAGATAAGCGCGTAAAAAAAAATGCAATCATAGTGAAGATAGAAAACCTAATCAGAGTTCCACGGCTTCAGGTGTGCAGCGGCCGTGCCATCCCCAGAAGAGACTATCTCCCAGCTCTGCTCCCCGTCTTCCGACTCTCATGCTCTTTCTGTGTCTGAGCCTTGTAGGAGGGAGATGGTATAGATGTCCCAAGGAAGGCTAAGCACCCACAGTCACTATTCAGGTTTGACCAGTTGTGATTCTCTGCTCCAACCACTGTTTGCTACTAAAAGAAGCTTCCTACAAAGGCTGAGAGCAGCCTCAATACATAGGTATGAAAATAAACATTTAGGGGGCTGGAAAGATGGCTCAGAGGTTAAGAGCACTGCACTGACTACTCTTCCAGAGGTCCTGAGTTCAATTCCCAGCAACCACATGGTGGCTCACAACTATCTGTAATGGAATCCAATCCCTTCTTCTGGTATGTCTGACAGCTACAGTGTACTCATATACATAAAATAAATTAATCGAAGAAGAAGAAGAAGAAGAAGAAGAAGAAGAAGAAGAAGAAGAAGAAGAAGAAGAAGAAGAAGAAGAAGAAGAAGAAGAAGATTTAGAATGCAGTTTGCCATGTCCACATCACAAAACAACAGTAGTAGGAATCTATGACATCCCTTGTAATGGACTTTTGACCAGGCTGACAGTACCAGGCAGGCATGAATTCACTTTGTGACAAGGTCCCCAACTCCAATCAGAAAGTTGTTGGTTATCCCCATGAGAGTAGTCATGAGACTATTGTGTCAGTGGACATGAGTTAATTAGCAGGCCAGTATCATAATGTGCAAATTCCAGCCCTGGCTAAGAGCACTGATGGCTTTTCTCTAAGACTCATCTTTCTAAATAATCACCGTATAGTCAGGCTTGATGGCACAGTCCTCTAATCCCAGCTACTCGGGAGACTGAGGCAAGTTCAAGATCTTCCTGGGCTACAGAGTGAGTTCTAGCCAGCCTTCATAACTGAATGAGATCTTGTCTCAAAACAAAAAATATTCAAAGGGCTGTGGTAAAACTCAGTGGGAGTGTGCTTACCTAGTAAGACATGAGACTCTGAGTTTAAAAAAAAAAACTCTTAAGAAGCCAAAGGCTTAATCTATGACTGCGTTCTTCTACCAGTGAATTTTCATTAAAGTGCTATAAGAAGTCAAATCCTCCTTTAAAATGAATCATCATGGAAGAATGGCATACATACATCAGATTGAGATATGTGTAAAACCAGGGCTTCACTCTGCCCTCTTAGCTTCTCAGAGGGTACAAATAGCCTGAAGCCTTTGTTCCATTTTACTGACATTGTAACGCTTCCTTGCATCTGGGTCTCTCCGTCATCTATTCGCCAATGAGAAAAAGAAAAAAGAAAAAAGAAAGAAAATGATGTGCCTGGTAAAAGAAAGAGGGTGGTTAAGATTAGGACAGCAGTGAAAGAAGAAAGGTAGAAAGGAGGAAAGGAGGGAGGAGGGAGGGAGAAGGAAGAGAGGGAGGGCAAAGGGAGAAGGGAGGGAGGGAAGGAGAAGGGATGGAGGAGGGAGGAGGGAGGGAGAGAGGAGTGATGGAAGAGGAAGGAGGGAGGGTGTAGGAGGGAGCAGAGAGGGGGAGGGAGGGAGGGAGAAGGAAGAGAGGGAGGGCAAAGGGAGAAGGGAGGGACAGAGGGAGGGAGGGAGGGAGAAGGGGGGAGGGAGGAGGAGTGGAGGAGGGAGGGATGAGGGTGGAGGAGGGAGGGAGAGAGGAGTGATGGAAGAGGAGGGAGGGTGGAGGAGGGAGGGTGGAGGAGGGAGGGTGAAGGAGGGAGGGTGGAGGAAGGGAGGAAAGAAGAGGAAGGAGGAGAGAGACATTTATGGTATAGACCTATAATTATTGACATGAAAACTTGTTGGGAAAGGCATGATTCAGAACTATAAGTATAGTATTATCTCATTTTTAAAGCATATGCAGGGTAGGTGCAGAAATGTGTGTATTATGTACAGACAGAGAAAGACAGAAAGCAACAAAGAAGCAGAGACAGGAAAGGAAAAATAATCACCATTAAACATCAAGAGCTGAGCATTTTTGTGAGCTAAAAAATTATGGCTCCATTTCCTTTGTTTGCATTTAATATATCCTAATTTCTCCTACAAGGAATACAACTTTACTAGTTCAAAGGGTTTGGTTTTTTTAAAGGTGATCAGAAGGAAAACTGAATAATTTGGCTAAAGTTGGTTACAGGTAATTGCTCAGCATTTTCTGTGTTCTTTTAGCAGCAGGTAATATTATGCCACAGATACTGGGGATGAAGATAATACAAAAGTCTCTGGACTCCACATCTAGAGCTCTGAAAATCGTTAGACTCAGGCTTGGAGGTGTGATGTTTAGTGGTTAAGAGAACCTGTTGTACAAGCGTGCAGGCCTGAGTTCAAATCCTCTGGAACACACATGGAAGTCCACAAGTGCTTGTAATCCCAGAGTTGTGGAGCCAAAGACAGCAGGATCATTCATTGCAGCTCAGTGGCTGCCAGCCTGGCTCCAGGTTCAGTGAAGGTCCCTGTCTCAAGGGGAAAAGGGGGAGTTTGATAGAACAGGACTCCTGATGTCCTTTTCTGCTCCCTGTGTGTGTGTATAGGTGTGTATACCTGCACACCTGTACTCATACAGCACTCACATATAGTTCTTTATATATGTGGCTATTGATCCCATGTCTGATGAATATCTGACCAGGATCTTTGCCCATTCTATAGACTGTCTCTTCAGATTGGCAATTATTTACTTCACTGTATGAAAGTTTTTTATATGATACAATTCCACTTGTCAATCCTAAATCAGAAAAGCAAATTCATAAACAGGCTCAAAAATACCTTTGTAATAAACCTCCTTATATTTTTAATAATCGAAATTTGCAAATGTATTTCATAGCCTAAAACAAAATTTTTAATTAGCCTTTTGTGCTTACTTCTCACTAATATATTTTCCCCCAAATTCCCTGTACTTATTATTAATTGTGATTAATTCTTTGATTTTTGTCTTGATTTTTATTGGTGATATTTAAATGTCTACACACACATTTTTATGTAACTTTTCTACTTGGGATTCCTGAAAATGCTAAAGACAACATGGCTCAGATGGAAGGGTTTAGGTTCAGAGCCCTAACTGCTGCAGGTCAAGTAGAAAGTGAGTCACAGTTGAGAGTTGGTTGCTAACGGGCATGTAGGAGGCACACCACCTTGTTCGTTATTCTATTTTGGATCCAGTATTAACATGTCTTGGATCATAATGCTTCCTTTACTGTTTCCGCCATTAGCGTGGTGCACCCAATGGGAACATTGACCCAACACTAATGAGCTATTCACATGAGGAACAAGAGCAGGGTTCCAGGAGCCAAGGTAAAACAATTAGAGGCAAAGGGAGAAGGTTGGCTCCTGACCTAAATTGAATTGCTTTTAAGAGACAGAAACAGATTTTTAATTATGTAATCTCTTTGTCTCTCATTTCCTTTAAAATGTAAAGGTCATATTCCCCTTGCAAATGCCAAGAGCCAGATCCGATATTTATTGTCTGTGATGACTGAGTTGACTAAAACCAGAAGTGCCCCATTTAGCCAGATGCAGCGAAGCCTGTTGTGCTGTTGTTGTTTCCTTTACGCTATCATCCAAAGTGCTATTTAGAATAATTAATAACCGGTGTCTTCCTCTTTTCACATCTCATTTCTCTTTCCAAATACCATTCTAGGGCAGGGAATGTCTATGAGCGGAAGGGTGTTTGCCTAGCATGTGTGAGAGAGATGTAAATTGTGTGTGTGACCAAAGTGACCACACACCCTGAGTGATGAATATCCCCCCACAGAGCTCCATAAATGGCAAGCTTAAATATGAGGAGAATGGTTTAATAAGGCAATATCAAAAACTATTGATTTATTTCTTCACTTTTACATTGATCTGCATCTTAAAACCCAGACTATAGTAACAAAAACTGGGTGGACAAAAAAGCAGTGAGAAATTAGATATCAGAAATGATGCCGATCCTCTTAAGTAAGGTAATCAAAGATGTGGCTTTTACTTCTCGGCAACTAGAGAAACACAGTGAAGGGGTGCTCTGGAAAGCAAAAGCTTGGAAATATGGAGTCATAATAAAACAAAGTATCATGATGTGAGTGTGTGTGTGTGTGTGTGTGTGTGTGTGTGTGTGTGAGAGAGAGAGAGAGAGAGAGAGAGAGAGAGTCTAAATAAAGATAAAAGCAAAAGAAAATAAATCTGTATTTCAAAACAATAGAAGTGTGAACTATGAAATATGAGAACAAAACATAAAACAAGACCAGAGAGACTAAATGTGCAGAAGTCAAAGGGCGTCAGGACTGAATGCAAAGCTACTGTATTTAAAGAGATCCGTAGAATATAAAGCGACATGGGTAAGATAAAAGGAAACTAAAAGGCGAATGTAGGAAGGGCAGGGACAAAGAAGCAGTGGTGGAAGTACAAGTACCAAACGAAGGACATTTGATGCCAAGGCATCACATAAGGTGTGTTTGTGATCGCTGTCCAGTACTAGTAAACATGCTCCTTAGGACCACACTAGCAGTCACTAATGTAAATGCTAGCCAGAACTTCTCTGAAATACATAGGAGACGTGTTTTTAAATGCCAGGATACGTTTTCAGTAAATCAGCAGGAGTTAGAGACTGGCACAGCCTCCATTTTGACAAATCAAGTAGGCAAAAATTTAAGCCAGGACAATGCTGTAAAATAAATGCCTAATAAGACCAATCTAATGATCATTACCTGATGCAAATCACATTATGCACCCCACAAACAAAACGGTCCCTCTAGAAATCTTCTAGTGATTTACTTTAGGAAGAAATAAAACTATCAGTAGAAATAGTTTAGGAATAACAAAATGAAAACATGACTTACAAAAGGACATATCAATGAAGCACTGAAAGAAAATGTCCATAAACACTTTAAATAGTAACAATATGGTATCAAAATTAGTTAGCTGAGCACCTGTAAAAGCAAACAATAAATCAGGTTAAAGGTAAGCACGAGGAAAAACTAATGAAAGAAGGGGAATAAGAGAGCTGAAAAGATTAGAGTTGATAAATAACAACCAAAACATGGCTTTCTCAAAAAAAAAAAAAAAAAAAAAAGATGACCTTTTGATTCTTTAACAATTCCATACATGCATACAATGCTTTTAGAACATATCCATCCCCTACTACTCCCTCCAGCTCTTCTGGATCCCCACATATACTTCAACTTTATGTCCTTTTTTTTTTAAATAATCTACCAAATACAATTAATGTAACCTGTATGTCATGGGTTCAGAGCCATCTACTAGAGTCTCAGCAATCTATCATGGGCCAAAGAAAATTTGCTCTAAAGAAAACTGACTCTCTCTCTCTCTCTCATTCTCTCTCTCGCACTCCCAGCAGTTCCTCAAAGGGGCCGGACTTCATGAGCTCCTGTTCCATCTATGCTAGGACAGACTGGCTTGACCTTGTGCACATCTTGTGCAGACACTCACAGACACTGTGAGATCACGCATGCTATGCCCTGCCATGTCCAGAAGACACTACTGTGCTGTAGCAGCCCTCTGTGACCAATGGCTCTCACAACCTTTCCAGTCCCTCACCACCACACAAGCATCCAGTTGGGGTGGGGTGCAGATATGGCATTGACATTCCCCTTAGGGCCCAGGCAACCATAGGGGGCAGGGTATGACACTGACATTCCACTTAGGGCCTAAGCACTCCTCAGTTACTATATTTCTGCACTTCAACAAATTAGAAGTCTGTGCATTAACTATATTCAACTATTAAAAGAGGCTTCTTTGATAAGGAGTGAGAACAGCATTGACTGTGGTATAAGGATAGATAGGAAGCAATCTGATGCTCTGTCCACTTAGCAAAAGGGTAGTAGCAGGTTCTCCCCTTACAACCGCTCCAGCCACAGATCCTTGGTCAGGCTTACCATGCCAGGCCTGAGTCCCTCTTACAGAATGGGCCTTGATTCATTTAGAAAGCCGTTGGTTACTCCCATAACATGCATTCCACCACTACACTCACGGGCATCTCTTGCTAGGCTTGCTATTATAGTGCACAGGGACCAGAGCTGAGTAAGACTAACTGTTCTCCCGCAACAGCTCACATAAGACCTGTCAGAACAATGAAAGTAAAGAAAGGACCTCAATAGTAAAAACCTAAACAACTGGCAGAATTACAACCATTGGGTGGAAGCAAATGCTGCAAAGCCTCCCGGCAGTGAACTCTACCGTGAGAAGGTGGGAGGGGAGAGGAATTACTGACTGTGATCCTACTCCAGCAATCTTGGCCTTCCCTAGTCCTAACCAGTCATCTCTCCTTCTAACAATTTCATATGATTATCCTCCTTGGGAGATACACTTTTAGTAATAACTACTTTTCCTGGCTTAAAAAAAAATTACTTGTCTTAAGGCCAAATTGACTCCATTTTCACTTAAAATATTGTTCTATTAAATGAAATGGAAAAAAATACTTTAACAGAAAAATAAGAGACAGATTGATGTACAATCTAATCAGGAAACAAGAACAGAAAGATAAATGTAAAGAACTAGGCATTCAGGTAGGAAAATATTTTAAATAAAAGACTGAAACACGGGGCTGGAGAAATAGTTCAGTAGGTAAAGTGGTTACCTTGCAAGCACAGGTCTTGAGTTCTATCCCCAGGATGTATCCAAAAAAAGGGAGAAAAGAAATAGAAAAAAAAAACTGAGCATGGTGTCTTATGTTTACAATTCAAGTTCTGGGAGAATAGTATGTCTTTGGGGTTCACTACCCAGCTGTCCTAGATGACATGGCACATTCCAGGCCAGTAAGAGATGCTCTCTCAAAAAAGAAAAAAGGAAAAGGAAAAGGAAAGAAAGAAAGGAAAAAAGAAAGAAAGAAAGAGAGAGGGGGGAAGGAGGAAGGAAGGAAGGAAGGAAGGAAGGAAGGAAGGAAGGAAGGAAGGAAGGAAGGAAGGAAGGAAGAGAATCTTCACAAATTTACAAAAGAATCTTTTGAATGGTCTTTACAAAAAAAAAAATACTCAATACCCCATGCACATAAACCAAATTACTCTGCAACATTCTAGCTACTACTGCCTGGATATACTAAATTTGTTCCTAGAAAACTGCTTTGGGTTTTAGGAAAGGTAAAACAAGAGATTAAGGAATTCAAGGTTGTTCTCCAAAAGCAGCAAAGAGAAAAAGCAAATGATGTCTGCCTAGGAGGCAGCAGGTGGCTCGCTATGCCTTCTCTTGTGTTTTACTGGGACACGCTGCAATCTCGGTCCACCATGGTTAGAGGAGCATAGAGTGGAAGGCTCCCTGGCTTTTGTCCCCAATCACACTAAAAGCTGGAAAGGCAGCTCGAACTCCACAAGTTGATGTGGTTCACTGTGCTGGCTCTAGGGCTGCGCCTTCATGTGCACTGCAGGACCTGGGAGTTCTATTTGTCCCCACTCAGGGGACTTCATGAAAAGGCATTCACAGAACAATACAGCACTCATTTTTAATTGATTCATTCCCTTCATTCAAAAAAAGAATCATCAGACTTTTAGATGATAAACATTCTGAGAAACCCTAAATATTAAAGAATTGTGGGTAAAAATACTTGCTCTTAATAGGAACGGTGAATTTTCATGGAAAAATAGACACAATGGGAACACAAAAAGGTCATAATATTGATTATATGTGGGGAGCTACGAAAGCAGGCCATGGAGATCAGCAAACCTCACTGAGGTGGAATGAATGCGTGGGGCCAGCAAGTCAGCTAGGTAGGAAAAGGCATTGGCCACCAATCCTGGTAACCTGAGTTCAACCTGAGATTGAAACCTACACGATGTAAAGAAAAAGTCAACTCCCAAAAGTTGTCATCTGATATATATATATATATATATATATATATATATATATATATACACACACACACACACACACACACACACACACACACACACACGCACCTATGTCAAGAGCCAACAAGTAGAAGCTAAAAATAGCAGGTGATCTTCCTGAGATGGGTCCACCTTAGATTAAAATCTACGATGGATTTGCTCTAGTAAACAAGGCCCAGGAAAAATCTATTTTCAGAAAGATTCCTGCTATTAATCTGCTTTTCCTGTTCATATATATATATATATATATATATATATATATATATATATATACTAATCACTAGGTATTAACCCATCCTTTTGAGCGGATCTCTGCAGAACAGAGATGTACTGTCTTGTAGTGATGCTATATAGACAAATAGATGATGTCTTAATCCTTAATGATGACCCTATAAGAATACCTAAAATTACATTATTAAGTTCTTTTATAACACATTGCTATTAAATCCTCTCTGGTAGTCAGAACTGCAATGAGAACTCTACCGGTCTTTAATGTCATGAGTTTATGGCTTCTGAGATAGCAAGCAGGCATCTACTACTCTGAGCACATTCCAAGAGGTTGTTAAACCATTAAACAAAGGTCATAAAAAGGGAACTAACAATTTACTAAAGGTGCTAGGACAGAAGATAAAATACTAACTGAGTTTATCTATACAGAAGATAAAAATACTGAGTTTATCTATACAAAACTTCACTGATACCTTGGTTATGGTTTTTAACTCTTCAGGAACCTACAGAGCTGGTGACAGGTGATGGATGTTTAGCCAGATAATTACTCCTAATAGATATGCATGGAAACACTCTCTACTGTAAACTTCTTATTCGACTTATGATTTGAATTTATGTGTAAATGTGTGATGAACTTTTAACCATCTGATCATCTATTCTAAAAGATGTACATGTGCTGAGGACAAAGAAAAGAGAGCATTCTCCTTATCATTTGTTTCCTCGCCAGATCTCCTTAAGTGCTTATCCCCCTTTTTTATTTGATCCCCCATCCTCCTTTTCTTACATGCCCCTTTCCCCTTTTTTTCTTCGATAGCTTTCATAGGAAACATTTTAGAATTTAGAAATAAATGCTAAAATCACTTTTCAAAATGTCCCTTTTTCTTCCTGTGACTTCAACTAGCAGCAGGCTGTAAGTTAGAGCTTCCCAGTTCCTGCAGAAATAGAGCAAAGGCTACATTACCCAATCCCCAGTGGCTTTTAATCCTCAGAAAGAGCAAGAAAGTTTTTAGAATCTTTTAGAAGCTATCAACGAGCATTCAGTATAGTTATAAAGCTAGAACGTCTGGAGACCATCGGTCTTTAAAGCCACCCCTGGGTCCAACTCTGTGTCTCATTTCAACCCACTCCAGGCCAGGACACTCCCGGCACACCTGTATGCAGAGACGCACAAAATAAACAAATAAAATGTAAAAACAACAAATGATTTTAAGAATGAGTGTTTTAAAGGTAAAACAGTGTCACTTTTATCTCAGGTGTAACCAACTGCTGCCTAGTTAAGGCCTACTCAACAAGAAGGAATTGATACCTGTTGTTGTAGATGTAGCCTATTATCCATAGCTATCCATAGCTGGAGAGGTCATAGACTCAAGAGAAGAACATACTTCTGCCAGTTTCCTAATCTAATATAATGTTAATGTCTGTTATGTCTGTTTCCTAAATATTTATCCTTATACCCACATAAGTGTAGCTCTCACCCTCCCCGTCCCCCCCATCATAGACACTTCTGTTGCAATATATGGAAGCTGTTGCAGAGATCCAAGGCTGGTCAAATTCAAAGAATAAGTTATTGCCTTGTGTCCAGTCCAATCAATACATCTGCAATTAAACCTACACCTGAAGCTCAGGGAAAAATCACAGAACAGAGAGAGAAAAGATTGTTAAGAGCCTGAGGCTAAGGATGCCTGTGGATAAATCACGCTCTCTAGACACAGCAGAGAAAATGCAGGAGCCACAAGAAAGTCCTGAGTTCAAATCCCACATGGTGGCTCACAACCATCCATAACGAGATCTGGCGCCCTCTTCTGGAGTGTCTGAAGACAGATACGGTGTACTTACATATAATAAATAAATAAATCTTAAAAAAAAAAAAAAAAAAAAAAAAAAAAAAAACACACATTGGACCTGGGGTGGCAGTGAGCAGCCATATTGGACAAAGTTATAGATCAGGAAAGTTATGAAGGCCAACAGCTAGCTAAAGGACGCGGTCACCAGGACGTCTGAGCCAATGTCTCCTGGGATGTGAT
Source organism: Mus minutoides (assembly GCA_902729485.2). NCBI lineage: Eukaryota > Metazoa > Chordata > Mammalia > Rodentia > Muridae > Mus > Mus minutoides. Next base: position 33,649 of record CACVCL010027746.1, on the reverse strand, counting down.
TGAGAGAAAATTCCTAAAGAATAGGGTGACCGTCGGGTAATGGAAGCCAGCCAGAAAGCGAATGCAATGGCCTCTTTGGCAGAAGCTTCAGAAGACCCAATGTCAGGGAAGACCAACACGAGCAATAGGAATCTTGGTTACTGTCAGGTGAGAGAGGAGGGGAAGAGCGCATGTTCTCCGGCAAGCACCCTGCTGACAGCTCACACCATTCACAGAGAATGATATGGTACCTACCTAAAGGCACTCCTTAGCACACGGACCACACGCTCTCTGTGGTCCCTTCACCTTGTCAGTCACTGCTAAAGACATTATCAGTTTGCCCTTCATAGCGCATCTCTGTGACGCTCTTGTCTACAGTGTCATCTGTGGGTATTACTGTTTGCCAGTCGTGAAACTGTTCTTAAGCCTTTATTTCCTTCTCTGTAAAAGGCAGGAGACAATGTAGTGTGCCTCAAACACAATAAAGACTCTGAACAAGGCCTCCTGTGACCATGGGGACAGAGGGTATTACAGGGCATTTATTACATTCCAGGCAGGGCTCCACTCTGCCATTCAACTCTCACACGTCTGTGTAAACCTGGGCTTTCCCCTGTCATACCTGTACCAGAGACGTTAAAGAACCTGCCCAGATTTACATAGCAACAGATAGGAAAGCCAAACCTTGGTCCTATTTGGTGTCCCAGAGTCTCTGCTGCACACTGTCACTTCATATTTGCGTGTAAAGTGAACATGAATGGGATTTCTCCATAAAAGAAATGGCCTCTATCTGTTTCCGCTCTTGGCTGGGTAAAGATACATTTGATAATGCTGCTTTGTCATGTTTAAAGGCTGCAATGCTTTTTAGTGTAAAATACTTAGTGGATGCGACATACAAGAATTGTGGACCAATAAACTTGATTGAATATGGTAAATGAGGATAATAACTACTAGAGCAGAAGAGAAATTTCTGATCCCAGAACTACAAAGAAAAACCTGATCATAATAATACAGATGCGGTCTACTCCTGTTGGAATTAGCTCTTTATCTTTTAAATATCCTGCATATACATTGAAATGCATAACCACCAAAACTCTAGGACAGTTGTTACATTTATTATTGCTTTTGAAAATAATCACTAAATAGCATGGCCGCCAGTTCGCATAATGTGGAGAGAGAAAGGGAGAGAAGGGTGGGAGAGGGAAGGGAGGAAGTTTCATGGTAAAAAAAAAAAAACAAAACAGGTTTCTAATGAATTTATGAAATTCTTGAGCAAATGAATGTATCTGGAGGATATCATCCTGAGTGAGGTAACCCAATCACAAAAGAAGTCACTTAATATGGATAAGCGGATATTAGCCCAGAAACCTAGAATACCCAAGATACAATTTCCAAAACACAAGAAAATCAAGAAAGACCAACGCGTGGATACTTCATTCCTCCCTAGAATAGGGAATAAAATATACATGGAAGGAGGTGCAGAGACAAAGTTTGGAGCTAAGATGAAAGGATGGACCATCCAGAGACTGCCCCACCCGGGTGGTCCATCACATAATCAGCCACCAAATGCAGACACTACTGCATACACCAGCAGGATGTTGCTGAAAGGACCCTGATATAGCTGTCTCCTGGGAGGCTTTGACAGTCCCTGACAAATACAGAAATGGATGCTCACAATCATCTATAGAGCAGAACACAGGGTCCCCAATGTAAGAGCTAGAGAGAGTACCCAAGAGCTGTAGGGGTCTGCAACCCTATAGATGGAACAACAATATGAACTAATCAGAACCCCCAGAGCTCATGTCTCTAGCTGCATATGTATTAGAAGATGGCCTAGTTGGCCATTATTGGGGAAGAAAGGCCCTTGGTCTAGCAATGTTTATATGCCCCAGTACAGGGGAATGCCAGGNCAAGAGCTGTAGGGGTCTGCAACCCTATAGATGGAACAACAATATGAACTAATCAGAACCCCCAGAGCTCATGTCTCTAGCTGCATATGTATTAGAAGATGGCCTAGTTGGCCATTATTGGGGAAGAAAGGCCCTTGGTCTAGCAATGTTTATATGCCCCAGTACAGGGGAATGCCAGGGCCAAGTAGTGGGAGTGGGTAGGTAGGGGAGCAGGGTGGGGGAGGGTATAGGGCACTTATGGGATAACACTTGAAATGTAAATGAAGAAAATATCTAATAAAAAAAAGAACCAGGTTTCTTCAAAAAAAAAAACAAATTGGGGGTTGGGGTACTGTGTCTGTGTTCTTTTTCTTTTAGTAACAGGTTTTCTACTTAGCACATTTGTCTTGGTAAAGGTCATTTCTTAAATGGTGTTTAGATGGTTGAACAATTGAAATGACCTCCCACACCCGAGGCATTTATTATTTTCTTGCTGACAAGGCCGGCCTCAAATGGAGGAATCAATTCTTCATTACTCAAAAAGAAAAACAAACAAAAAAAACAAAAAAAAAAGAAACATTGACTTTCAAAATTCAGACAATTTTCAGGGCGATTCTAATTTCAATATTTCATTTAACAATTATAAGAAAGACTGAAAATCTTCTATAATCATTCAGTCCTGGTAATATCTTTTTAAGATTTATTCTTTTATTTTATGTATATGAGTATTCTGTTTGCATGTATGTATGTGCACTACAAGTGTGCCCAGTGCCTGCAGATGTTAGAAGGGACATTGGATCCCCTTAAACTGGAATTACAGTTTTTAGCTGCTGTGTGGATGCTGGGAATTGAACCCAGGTCTTCTGCAAGAGAAGCAAACATTCTTAAGTACTAAGGTATCTCTCCAAGCTTCTGGCAATACTTTTTTAAAATATTAAGGACTGAAGATGCAAGTCAGTTGGTAAAGTGTTTACCTAGCATGTGTGAAGTACTGGGTTCAGTTTCTAGCACTCCACAAGCCCACTGCAGTCACACACACGCACACACAAACCTGTAGTCACAACACTTTGAAAGTCAAGGTGGGTGAATCAGAAATTGAAAGCTATCCTTAGCAACGTAGTGAACTGAGGCCATTTCAGACTACTTGATACCTTGTCTTTAGAAAACAATTCTGGGGTCTAGAGAGTTCAGCAGTTTAGAGCATTTGCTGCTCTTGCAGAAGACCTGGATTCAGTTCTCAGAACCCTTTGTAGGATGGTTCACAATCACCTGTGACTCCTAATTCTGCTGGATCTCACCCTGCTAGCCTGTGTGGGCACTGTCAGTCGGGTACATAACACACACATGCATATGATTAATCATAAAATAAATCCTTTTGAAAAGGTCTCTATATAAACTGTTATCCAAACTAGATCCAGCCAATACTTAGAAACTGCTGATTGGAAACAGCTAAGATTCTCAGTATTTGCCTAAGTTGCGTATCTGTTCAGAGGACCTCCGCTCACATGGTAAGTGATTGGTACAAGCACAGGAACTGAGTAGGAAGCAGCTTTGAAGGATAAAATTGGCCGCTAAATGTATCTTTTGGACATAAAAGTCATGACATGACAGTCTCCCCGCTGTGGCTAGCTTTTGCTGGAGAGTAGCCTCATACCTTGAATGTATATTCAGGCTGTAAAGAAAATGGAAATGTAGCCAATGTGTTAGACATTCCATGGAAAGATGTTGGTCAAACTTGTGGTCACATCTAGAGACGCAAAAATGATGTGACCCTCACACAGACTTCCACAGGCTGCAGGCTCACAGTAGCCACTTATAAACGAGTTGAGTCACAGAGAAAATTAAAAGCTTTATGTATTTACCGTTTTCCTGTAGGAACATAGACTTTGAAAGCTTTTCACTTACGATGGTGCGCTAAAGTGTTTTCCCATTATGTACCCTTTCAGGAAATTGTATTTTACTTTGAGTCCGATTATTTCAAACATAAACAGATATTAGATTTAAAAAAATAAAAGATTAGCAAAGCATGAATGTTGGGGGGATCACAAAAAGTATTAGGAAAAAAGTCAAAATTTAAAGTATGAAAGGAGTCCGTAGTTTCCTGTTGTATGGTAGCTACTGCCCCCTGGTGGAGTAAAGGTGCTAGTGCGGCCAAACGGCTTTTGCTGCTCAAAGGACATGTCATTCTGAAGTGTTATTCCATTTACTTTCAATGTATTTTTTTCTTATTTCTTTTTTTTTTTTAGTAATTGCATCTCTTCTTTGCTGAATGTTTCATAAGGAGCCAGGGTGAATTTAAATGTTCACTCAACCCAAGAGTTATGGGAGCAGTTCTCCAAATCAGTGGACGACACAACCCAGAGAAACATAATGGTGCATCCATCTCCCAACAGAACAAAAACACGCAGAATAATCTGCATCACTTGATGAGGGTCGGTCCTCAACCGCTCTAAAGTTTAACAATAAAGAACGCTTGGCAAGAAATAAAACTGCCTCGCTAATTTTGTGAAATCACAAGATTCAGAAATAAAGGACAAACTCTAAGGCCTGAGTCACCTAGCTCATGGGAAAAAAAAAATCTTCCCCTGATTATTTGAAATGAGATCATGATTTTCCTCCCAGAGAGTTTTGAGGAGGACGAATGATTAAATGCCGTATGCCTCTCTCCCTGCAGATATATGGCTGGTAGGTTATTTCTATTTCTAACTTTCTCGAATCATCAGCAACTGGTATTTTTAGCACAGGGCTCTGCTCTATAAACCATCTCACCTCTGGTTTGTCAGCACTTGTATCCCCTACATACATTGCATAGAAAATGACCGAATGCTAGCATCTCTGAGCTGACATTTACCAGGGTTATGCAAGGCAGGAAAGTGTTATATGAGAATGTAAATTCCAAGGAAGGACTCCCCTCACTAAACACCATTCTTTCCCATGGCTGCAGTCTACAAAGGATACCTCACCACAGAACAAAGCCAAGGGGCAGAAACCCTCAAAACATGACAGACCACAGGATGCTGTAACCTCAAGCCACCATTTTCACTAGGAGCAGACAGGGCTCTTCCAAAGCACCTTGAAGACAAGCATAGGTTTTCTAATTGTCTATTACATATATGTTGTATGGTACCACACATGTCTATGTGCATTTTTCCCTGTGTCTTCTGCATGCACATGGATGTATAGGTCCACATGTGTGCAGAGGCACGAGATTGGCAATAGATACCTTAGTTGGCCATTCTCCACCTTAGATAATGAGGCAGTGTCTCTTGCTGAACCTCTACATTGCTGATCTGCATAGTCAATATCGTTCCATACCTTCTGTGTCTCTGCCTCCTAAGTACTGGGAGCCAGCTTTTATATGGTCCTTGCATTTGCGTGACAAGAGTTCTCATCGCAGCCAAAGCACAGATTTTCATTAGAATTGGTTGATATTCAGTTCTCGTCATTGTACACATGACTGGGAAATCATACTATATTCCACAAATATGTACTATCATTGCATGTCTATGTTTAGAAAAAAACAGCTCATAAGATTGGGGGTGGACAATTTATAAGCAAAAAATCAGTAAGAATAAAAATATTTGGGCTGGAGAGGTGGCTCAGCAGGTAAGAGCACTGATTGCTCCTCCGAAGGTCCTGAGTTCAAATCCCCACAACCATCCATAATGAAATCTGATGCCCTCTTCTAGTATGTCAGAAGTCAAATACAATGTACTTATGTATAATAATAAATAAACATATTATTTATTAAACACATTGCTTCTGGGCTGAAGTGAGCAGGGACTGAGCGAGGGAAGTTGACCGGAGCCAGCGGGGCCAACCAGAGTGAGCAGAGGTCCTAAAAATTCAATTCCCAACAACCACGTGAAGACTCACAACCATCTCTGTACAGCTACAGTTGTATTCACATACATAAAATAGATCTTTAAAATGAAAAAAAAAACGAATAAAAATATTTTTTTAAGTTTTATGTTCAAGAGAAGTCATTCTGGAGCAAGGGTCGAATGTGAGTCTTGGTAGAGATCTCCATGCNGGAAACTCTTCTGGATATATGCCAAGTAGAGGTATTGCTGGATCTTCCGGTAGTACTATGTTCAATTTTCTGAGGTACCGCCAGACTGATTTCCAGAGTGGTTGAACAAGCTTGCAGTCCCACCAGCAGTGGAGGAGTGTTCCCCTTTCTCCACATCCACGCCAGCATCTGCTGTCACCTGATTTTTTGATCCTAGCCAGACAAAATGATTTCTTAACCCAGCACAGGATGAGGTGAGGCCATTGTTAAGTGGGGCTGTCTGTACTGAGAGGCTTTTAAGTGATGCAAATAGCAGCAGCCTGAGAGTCCCGAAGTATAGGTCAGATGTCCCACATACTCAGCCAGTGTAAAGAGACAGGTGGAGACAAAAATAAAGCCGCTTTTTTTGATAGGGCCTGGTAGTGTAGTTCATCTAAGGTGTGTGCTTAGCATGCATAAGAATGTTGGCACACAAGCTTCATCACTACACACACACACACACACACACACACACACACACACACACAGCTCACGGTCAGAAGGCAGAGCCAATCAGATCTCTTCAAATTCTTTTTTTTTAATTAGATATTTTCGTCATTTACATTTCAAATGCTATCCCAAAAGTCCCCTACCCTCCCCCCAACCCTGTTCCCCTGCCCACCCACTCCTACTTCTTGGCCCTGGCACTCCCTTGTACTGGGACATATAAAGTTTGCAAGACCAAGGGGCCTCTCTTCCCAATGATGGCTGACTAGGCCATCTTCTGCTACATATGCAGCTAGAGACATGAGCTCTAGGGGTACCTCACACTAGTCAGAATGGCTAGGATCAAAAATTCAGGTGACAGCAGATGCTGGCGGGGATGTGGAGAAAGAGGAATACTCCTCCATTGCTGGTGGGATTGCAAGCTGGTACAACCACTCTGGAAATCAGTCTGGCGGTTCCTCAGAAAACTGGACATAGTACTACCGCTACATCCAGTAATACCTCTCCTGGGCATATACCCAGAAGATGTTCCCACTGGTAATAAGGACACATGTTCCACTATGTTCATAGTAGCCCTATTTATAATAGCCAGAAGCTGAAAAGAACCCAGACAGATGTCCCTCAACAGAGGAATGGATACAGAAAATGTGGTACATTTACACAATGGAGTACTTCTCAGCTATTAAAAACAATGAATCTATGAAATTCTTGGGCAAATGGATGTATCTCTTCAAATTCAAGTGAAGCTTAATATACAGTGGGTTGCAGGCCAGCTATGGCTACATTGTGAGATCCTGTCTCAAAAAAAGTCTACCTTTCATAACTATTTGGCCCTCATTTATTCGCTGTGCTGGTCACAAAGGTCTGTGTTGAATCATATGTATTTCCCATGACTGATAAAGACCATCTGTGTTTGGGAAGTCAGATGACTCCAAAGGTAAAGATGCTTGCCATCCAGCCTGATGACCTAAGCTTAATCCCTGGAACCCACCAGGTAGAAGGAAAGAATTCGATCCCACAAGTTATACTCCACACATAGCTGTGTGGAAAGAATTCGATCCCACAAGTTATACTCCACACATAGCTGTGCACACAAACAAATAAATAAAGGTAACTTAAAAATTTAAAGTTCTACTTTATTCAGAAAGCTGTAAATATTAATCCTGCTGGTTATTGTTAAATGAGATACCTCAACTGAGTGAAATTTACCTTTTCTAAGCAAATGGATGAGATGAGAAGGCATCTCCCAGAATTCTGCCCAGTACTGCCAGAATATTTCATGTGTGGCTTGGCTGGAGGATATTGACTCCCTATTCATTCCAATGCAGTCAGGCCAAAGGATAAATCATTAGTCACCCGGACCCTTGTTGCACAGGTGAGCTTAATTTATCTCAAATAATGAGTAGTTATTTCAACAGTGAACACATTTAGGAGCAATGGTAAGAGGAACCTACAGCCATGCTTCAAGATTTACCCCAATCTGGGAACCATTTTGCAGTAGTACCCACTGTTCAATGTCCCACCATCAATTCGCTGCTTCTATCTGATGTTTCTCCTCTGTCTCCCCGATTTCTTCTCATTATAGAATGCCTAGTGACTTATGAATTCTCCTCTTCAGCCCCTTCTATAATATAGCTGCTCATTAACCACCATTATCCTTAGGTTTTCAAACTTTTCCATACTAAGCCATGACATAGATCAGCAGCCAGTGGGTAGCATAGAAAACTGGGTCACATCCCTTGGCTTAAGGGGGAGACTGACATTGGTTGCTTAGCTCAGCAGAGCAACAAATGAGAGAATGTGAACACAGTCACTGACAGGTCTAATCTCCTGTGCTGAGGATTCGGATATCTTACTCTGGATAGGTAATTATTTATTAACAGGTTTTATTATAGGAATATATCTGAATATGTCATACATTAGCTGCTTCATTATCAAATATATTTTGTAATTACCTTCTTGATAAGTTAGCTTTGCACATGTTTTAACATATCCCCATTTGACAGTCTCCACTTTAATAATGTAACCATAAGAAATGCATCAACTTCATAAGAGAAATGCAAATCAAAACAACCCTGAGATTCTACCTCACACCTGTCAGAATGGCTAAGATCAAAAATTCAGGTGACAGCAGATGTTGGCAAGGATGTAGAGAAAAAGGAACACTCCTTCATTGCTGGTGGGATTACAAGCTGGTACAACCACTCTGGAAATCAATCTGGCGGTTCCTCAGAAAACTGGACATAGTACTACTGGAAGATCCAGCAATACCTCTCCTGGGCATATACCCAGAAGATATTCCAACTGGTAACAAGGTCACATGCTCCACTATATTCATAGCAGCCTTATTCATAATAGCCAGAAGCTGGAAAGAACCCAGATGTCCCTCAACAGAGGAATGGATACAGAAAATGTGGTACATTTACACAGTGGAGTACTACTCAGCTATTAAAAACAATGAATTTATGAAATTCTTGAGCAAATGGATGTATCTGGAGGATATCATCCTGAGTGAGGTAACCCAATCACAAAAGAAGTCACTTAATATGGATAAGCGGATATTAGCCCAGAAACCTAGAATACCCAAGATACAATTTCCAAAACACAAGAAAATCAAGAAAGACCAACGCGTGGATACTTCATTCCTCCCTAGAATAGGGATTAAAATATACATGGAAGGAGGTGCAGAGATAAAGTTTGGAGCTAAAATGAAAGGATGGACCATCCAGAGACTGCCCCACCCGGGTGGTCCATCACATAATCAGCCACCAAATGCAGACACTACTGCATACACCAGCAGGATGTTGCTGAAAGGACCCTGATATAGCTGTCTCCTGGGAGGCTTTGACAGTCCCTGACAAATACAGAAGTGGATGCTCACAATCATCTATAGGGCAGAACACAGGGCCCCCAATGTAGGAGCTAGAGAGAGTACCCAAGAGCTGTAGGGGTCTGCAACCCTATAGATGGAACAACAATATGAACTAATCAGAACCCCCAGAGCTCATGTCTCTAGCTGCATATGTATTAGAAGATGGCCTAGTTGGCCATTATAGGGGAAGAAAGGCCCTTGGTCTAGCATTTATATGCCCCAGTACAGGGGAATGCCAGGGCCAAGTAGTGGGAGGGGGTGGGTAGGGGAGCAGGGTGGGGGAAGGGTATAGGGGACTTGTGGGATAACACTTGAAATGTAAATGAAGAAATTCTCTAATAATAAATAAATAAATAAATAAATAAATAAATAAATAAATAAATAAATAAGTAAATAAGAAAAAAAAAAAAGAAATGCATCAACTTGAGCATCATGGCACACACATTTAGTCCCAGCACTCAGGAAGCAGAAGCTTTCTAAGTTTAAGGCCAGCCTGGTCTACATAGTGACCTCTAGGACAGCCAAGGCTACATAAGGAGACCCCGTGTCAAAAAAGAAGTGAAAGAAAAAAAGGAAGGAAGGGAGGAAGGAAGGAAGGGAGGGAGGGAGGAAGGAAGGAAGGAAGGAAGGAAGGAAGGAAGGAAGGAAGGAAGGAAGGAAGGAAGGAAGGAAGGAAGGAAATGCATCCTTCACAAAGCTATTATTTTGTGACAGGAAGGGTGGAGATTTTCCAATCCAGTATTCAGTTTCCTTCAGCAGACTCAGGAAGATTCTTCAGTGTTACAGACAGCGAATAATATAGAGTTAGAGCAAAAAGGTGCTGATGGAGAAGCAGAGGTTGATGTCACCAGACAAGCTGAATAAGCCTATCAGTTGTGCTCACCTTTCTGGCCAGAGAACCTGCAGTAATAAAGCAATAGACCCCTGAGAGCATGCTAGACTGGAGACTCCAAGTGGGAGCTAACCATCAGACTCCTTTGCTGTGAGCATGAGTGGTGTGAGCGTGGTGCTCAGTCAATAAATGGAATGGAATGGAAATGACCCCTTTTAAATAGAGAAGCACTGCATGGCCAACATAAAGCAGAAGTCTCTGGTCAGCTCACAGGGAATATAAGTATGAACTCATAGCTCACACTAAAATATAAGTGAAACGTGGCCAGAAAGAGCCATGCCTATGCGCCCTGTAATAGTTAACTAACCAGTTTCTAAGCATACCCAAGTAGGAGCATTTCATAGTACATGGTTCATTCTTCTACCCAGCCCGAATAAGTGAGACCTTTTTAATTAAAACAAGGTTTCTTTCTTAATTAAAAACAACTGTTAATTGAGACAATTCAAACTTTATTACACAGGATCTTATTTTCTCAACATCCCTCTTAAAATACAGAACATAATTCTGGGTGTGATAACCCAGGATTCAGTGAAAACATTCTCTTCAGTTAAATGATATTGTACTACCATTAATATTTCAGCAACTTGATAGCTTTTTTAATAGAAATACTTCCTTGCTGAAAAATATATATTTGATAAATCAGCGGGCTTAATGTTCTCATTAAAAATAGAGTTTTAGAATTAAACATCAAAAGAGCCCACTTGTGACAGCATAATCCATGCCCAAAGGAGGAAGACTGTGCCTGACACTTTGCTCCCTACATACCTTGTTATTCCTAATAAATAATTAAAGGTCCATATGCAACTCATCTCCTTGCATAACTCACTCAGTTCCATGCCTGTGGTCCCCAAGTTTGAGACTCAAGATGCCACACTACCCACTGTCTTCCTGTGAAAGTCCTGAACCAGCCAGGACACAGAAGGCACCACAGTAGCAGCGCTGATAGAACTGCAAACTCTCTGACAGCATGGGAGGCAGTGTTACACACACACACACACACACACACACACACTCAGTGTTTCTATGCACGTTCAAGCTGAAGCCGCAGCATTGAGCTGGGTGCTTGTTTCTGTTGAATTTTACCTCTTCACAAATGTTCCCAAACCTATCAGTGTCACAAAGAGGATTTCACAAAGATTAATTTTTAAATCTCTAGAGATTAAGCTATTTTTTAAATTGCCTTGAAGAAATTTGGAGGTTCTTAGTAGAAGTGTCACTTTGAAGTGACATCTTTACTCATAAGTAATTTCTACTCATAATTAATCTACAGACTTGTTATTCTTTTGTAGGATTTATGTACACGAGTGCTCTGTTTTCATGCACACCGTAAGAGGGAACCAGATTCCAGTGCAGATAATCGCAAGTCACCATGTGGTTGCTGGGAATTGAACTCAGAACCTCAGAAGTGCAGCCATCTATCTATCCAACCCCAGATTTCTTCTTAAGAAAAGGTTCAGGACCCAGAGCGGGGCCCAGAGCGAGCGGGAGCTGGAGTGAGTGGGGGGCTGGAGCGAGCGGGTCAGAGTAAGAGGGAGAAGGGAAGGAGAGAGAGAGAGAGAGAGAGAGAGAGAGAGAGAGAGAGAGAAAGGAAGGAAGGAAGGAAGGAAGGAAGGAAGGAAGGAAGGAAGGAAGGAAGGAAGGAAGGAAGGAAGAAAGGAAGAAAGGAAGAAAGGAAGAAAGAGAGAGGGGAGGGGGAGGGAGGGAGGGAGAGAGAGAGAGAGAAGAAAAGATTCGCCAGGCAGTGATGGTGCATGCCTTTAATCCCAGCACTTGGGAAGCAGAGGCAGGCAGATTTCTAAGTTCTAGGCCAGCCTGGTCTACAGAGTGAGTTCCAGGACAGCCAGGGCTACACAGAGAAACCTTATCTGGAAAACAAAAAAAGAAAAAAAAAAAAAAACAAGAAAGAAAAGAGAAAAGAAAAAAGAAAAGGCCCAAATCCCTATGGCAATTTATTTTAATGTGTTTCTTGATTTATCTGAAATAAAATGTGGTCCCCAAGACAGGTTAAATATACATGTAGAAGCAGTATGTGTATGTGTACACCAAAAGGCGGATGAGCACAGATCAGAAAACAATTGTGGTACTAGGGAGATGGCTCAGTGGTTAAGAATATTTGCTGCTCTTGCAAAGGACATGGGTTCAGTTCCCAGCATCCACACACACAGGGTGGCTCACAGCCATGCATAACTCCCATGCACTCATAGGTGTGCATTCATATACATAAATCTTTGTTTAAGGTCATGCAGAATTTAATCCCAACACTTGGAAGACAGAGGCAGGAGGAACTCTAGTTACATAGAAAGTTCCAGGACAGCCAGGCTATATAGAAAGACCTGCTCTCAAAAAAGCAAAAAAAGAGACAGGAAGAGGAAGGAGGAGGAAGAGAGAAGGAAGACAGGAAAAAAAAAAAAAAAAAAAAAGCAGTGGTTTCCCCAGCACATCAGTCCACATTCCCACAGGTACTGATCCCTAAGATGAGCCGTAACAATGTCCCCTTCTCTGCCAAAATATCCAGGTTACTGCAGTGAGGAAAGGGTTGGCCTGTCCTGTGAGCAGTGGGGCTGACTCAAAACATTTTTTCAAACTAATCAACAGCTGAACTAGGTTCCCTAAGTTCCTTAAAAAACAATATTTGAAAGTGCCAGGTGGCTTCATAGGTCAACAGTCACAGTCACTGAGGAATGAATGTCTTGGTTTTGTTAAAGAAATCTAAAGATTGTAAAGCTCTGTTCGAAGGTCCCTGGAGTATGCCATATTGGAATCCTACCCAACACATTGTTTTCTGGTCTAAAAGTATAGGCCGCCCACCACAGTTGGCAACTTGGTGTCTTATTTTGTATTAGACTGGAAAAAACACAACAACCTTTGCAGTTGACAAAAGTGTTCAACAGTAATCAAGGCAGGTAAGCTCTATGGAAGATGGCTACGTTGTATCAATTTTTATAAAGTCAAGTGACATTTGCAAGAAACAAAGATCATCTATAATGCTATTGTCACCACTGTGACAGGCTAAAAGTTACCTTTTGCATTTTCATAAAACACTCTAAAAGCTTGTTTTGTTTTCTAACTTACCACACTTTTCCTTCGCTATTTCTTTCATCTTGATAAACATCACATTGATACTCTATTTTCCTCTTCTGGTTTGGAAGTTATGTCAGATTTTGGGCCTACCTTATTCCTTCTTTCTGTGTGTTTGCATTAATTTCTTCGCTCATTGCTGTGACCAAGACACCTGACAAAAGCACCTTAAGGCCAGGTGGACGGATTCTGGCTCATGGCTTGGGGAAGCAGTGCCTCACGGGCTGGAAGGCCCTGTGGGCCTCAAATTTGGCTGTGGGGATAGAAGACTTCTTGTTCACATCTGAAGATCAGAAAGCAGAGGAAAGCTTCCTCTCTCCCCACATTCAGTTGGGCCTTGCCTCCTACTCAGTCCTTGCGGAAGACAGCCTTGTGAACATGCCCAAGGGTGTCCCCTTTGTGATTCTATTTAGCCAAACTGGCAGTGAATATTAACCATCACAATACTAAAATTATTACTAGCTATTGGAGGGGAGATGATACAGAAATAAAAATGTAAAGGCACAGAAAGAGGAAGAATGAGTTGACTTTTAAAAATTAGATGGTTAAAACAGGTACAAAAGATAATGAATTAAGTGTATTGTTCTAGTCAGGATGACTTTCTGTTTGTAATCTGTTTTTGCTGCCTCTGACAGTGTCATGACCAAGGCAGAAGGATATGAAACGTTTGGAAGTAAACAAATAAAAGAGAGCATCTGGCCACCAGAAAGCAAGCTGTTATGGTTGTGCTGATGATAGTGACAGAAAGGACTATATAGGATGGAGCGATCACTATCCAACTGTTAATTTATGACGTTAGGAAAACACAGTGAAATCAAAGTATGAATGGCAAGGCATAATGTAAGCAGGAAGTGTGAACGAGTGAGACAGACACAACCAAGTACAAGAACGCACACGTGCACACGACGGCACACGTGCACACGACGGCACATGTGCACACGACGGCACACGTGCACACGACAGCAGACGTGGAGGATGGAGAGCAAAGATTCCAAAAGCGGGAAGGAGAACAAACAGGAATAAGGAGCAAAGGATATGTGTGACAATACCATAATGAAGCGCTTTACTTTGTAAACTAACACAAACTTCACACACACACACACACACACACACACACACACACACACACACACACACACACACTGGAGTACTGCTGAACCATAAGTCTGAAATCCTGCTATTAGTGGCAAATCCTGCTATTAGGTCACTGTAAAGTAAACCAAACACAGAAAAAAAAATATGCTCTTCCATATGTGAAAACTTTTAAAGTTAGCCAGGCATGATAGAACATCCCTTTAATCCTAACACTCAGGGAGCAGAGGATCTTGGCTCTCTGAGTTCAAGGCCAGCCTGGTCTACAGAACAAGTTTCAGGACAGCCAGGACTAAACAGAGAAACCCTATCTCAAAAAAAAAAAAAAAAGTAAAGTTACTTTCAAAATAGAACCATGGTTGTGGAGGATAGTGCTTGCAGGTCCCCAAATACAGATCAAAGTTCTAGATTCTAGAGCAGCTATGCTTTAAAAGAGCCATCCACACATTTTGTAAGAACTAGCAGGAGCTCAAAAGTTAGTACAAAAAAAGGAGATATGTTGATAACCCTGACCACTGCATGTTGTGTGCATGTATTGAATCACTCACTGTGTACCTAAGTGTATATAATTATCTCTACTAAAAGGAAAAATAAACAAAATATATATTTGGTTTTGTTACTACACAGATTCCAAATATCACACCTGAAGTTAACACTTAGATCAAATTCGATGCTCGACTCCATATGACTTTGTCAACCGTGTATCTTGCACCATTTCCTAGGGTAAGGGCTGGGGTCTGGTGAACATTATGTTAGGTGACTAGGCTGAAATGTATGGACCTTGTTGTAAGGGCAAAGAGAAATGGCACGGTCCAATTTGTGTTTTAGAAATAGTATCCTTGGCCATCAAGATGTCTCTGTGAATAAAATCACTTAATACAAAAGCCAACAACCTGCACTCAATCTCAACAACCAGGTAAAAAGCTGAATGCAGATGCACAGGTCTACAATCCCAGCCCTCCTCCAGAGAGAGGCAAGGTAGGAGAGACAGAAGAATCACCTGGAGACTCCAAAGGTCAACTATCCTGGAGCAGCATCATGGCAGAATCTAGAGAGACTATGCCCTGGGGTACAAGGTGAAAACTGACTTTCAAAGGTTGCCCTCAAACCCTACAGGTGGGTGCATGGAGGCACTCATACATCAGAATTCACATATTTGTGATACACACACTTGCTTTCATACTAAAGTAGTATAGTGATCACTGGAATCAGGAAGAAGGGATAGAAAGGAAGGTTATGTAACAGCTAAAAAAGTATAACTAACTGAACCAAGTTCCAGGGTTCCTTAGCACAGCTGACTGATGGCAGTTGACTGATGGCAGCTGACTGATGGCAGCTGACTGATGGCAGCTGACTGATGGCAGCTGACTGATGGCAGCTGACTGATGGCAGCTGACTGATGGCAGTTTACAACAATTTATTGCATATTTTTATAAGAATTAAGAGAGAAAAGCCTGAAGGTTTCCAAAAACAAAGCAATGTTGTTTAGAAGAAAAGAAAACACTAATTAAGATAATCTGACCACTGTACTCATACAGCTGTGTGCCAATCAAAACATTTAGGCCCAGTGTGGTGGTGCATGCCTTTAATCCTACCACCAGGGAGGCAGAAGGATGCAGATCTCTGTGAGTTTGAGGTCACCCTGGTCTACTAATGAGCTCCAGGATAGCCAGAGTGACATAATGAAGCCCTAGCCAAAACAAACAAACAAACCAAAAAAAAGCGCTCTAATTTTTCATGATGTTTCCCAGGCTTTTACTAGATTTTAAAATAACTAAGAAGGGGCTGGTGAGATGGCTCAGCGGGTAAGAGCACCCGACTGCTCTTCCGAAGGTGATAAGTTCAAATCCCAGCATCCACATGGTGGCTCACAACCATCCGTAACGAGATCTGGCGCCCTCTTCTGGAGTGTCTGAAGACAGCTACAGTGTACTTACATATAATTTAAAAAAAAAAGAAAAAAAAAAAGAAAACAGAGAAAGGTATATTTTATTGGCATTTTGGCCTAGTACAGTTCAATTCAAATAAAACAGAACAAAGCAACTTATTTAGACAGTTGAGTATAACAACTTAAGTTTCCACTTTGCCGTCGTCTGATTGTGTTCATGCGCGTGCAGTACCCACTGCTGCGTCCACCGGAGCACCCCTTACATGTGCAGTACCCACTGCTGCGTCCACCGGAGCACCCCTTACATGTGCAGCACTTGATACATACATTTCATTGTCAGACTTATCTGCTTCAGCAATGTAAACATTTGCTACAAGTAAACTTTAAAAGGTAAAAGTAAATGATACTAATCAATAAATCAAACAGAACTATCTCCACATGACATAATTAAACATTATATTAATACTGTCTCAGTAACAACCAGAAATTAATAAATTCACAAGGAAACAGAAACAAAGAGTGAAGCGAAAACTCCTAGAATAGTGTTAAAATGCTGAAGAAGACAATGGGAAGTTATCTAAGAAGGGGAACAATAAATGATAAAACAAAAACAAGATATGGTTAGTAGCTATACCAGTCTTTTACTGCAAAGAATTTCTTTAATCAGTGTGACAACTTTCTTCCTTTAAAAAATTACTCTAGTTAGTAACGTGAGTTGGGTTCTCTGTGGGAATTTCACATTTAATGTCTGCTGTGGGGTATTACCTCACTCAAATTTTTTAGCTCTAAATAAATTTTTTAAATAACCAAAAATATTAAATTACCTTCACAAAAATTGCTACTATAAAGTCAAATAATTCCTAAATAAGCCATAAAATAAATCCAATTTAACAAAATACAGAATGGCATATACAATGTATGCTAAAAAGAAAAACAAAATTACTTCACAAAAAAAGCAAACTGACCATATCTCATCACTATTGATTTGTTCCTTTCTGGCTCTTATTAAATAATCCCTAACAGGTCAGGGAGGATACCCAGTGCCACTCTAGATCTGTCTGCAGTATACAAGTAAGTGGTATCTGTAATACAAAGCAAACCATTCTAACTCATTAAACATAATTAAATCATAAAAGCCTTCAGAGTTACAAAACCAGCTATAATACTGTATCAGGCAAAACAAACTTGTTCTCATTACTCTCATT
Organism: Mus minutoides; assembly: GCA_902729485.2. NCBI lineage: Eukaryota > Metazoa > Chordata > Mammalia > Rodentia > Muridae > Mus > Mus minutoides. The sequence continues at coordinate 16,259 of CACVCL010027746.1, read as the reverse complement.
ATATATTTCAGCTTAATCTACAATCATCAACATTTTTCCATGTCACCTCACACCAAACTGACACAAAACAGGTTTAGAGAGAGACCTCTGTTGTTTCCACAGATAAATGAAAGAAGCCAAAGGAACTGAAGTAGTAGCGTCAGTTGAGTGTCTGACACATCTGGCATGTCAAGCAGCACTTGACACTGCAAGTTTCTTCAAATGATCCATGAACACTTGTAAGCTAACATCATCCGTGAGAATTGGTGCTCCGGACTCCTGGAGGAAAAGAGAAGGATTTGTAATTAGAACACAGGTGTTACTGAAGATGTCCATGCAAGACTCAAAACAGACAAAGAAATCCTTTTAAACAGAAATGGCCACCATAAGGACCCTAGTTCCTGAGAGCGAAACTCATCTAAATTCCTAGAATTTCCTGAGTAACAGAACTGTCTTTGTTGTATAGGGACTGCTCCTAAAACATTAAACTGTCTGCTAGTAAATGAACTATCTCAGGCTGGGGCAAGTTACCAGAAAGACCACCAGTGTGACAGAGTGGATGGTTAGGGCTCTCTGATGGCCTGACCTGTTGTCTTAGTTAGGGTTTTAGTGCTGTGAACAGGTACCATGACCAAGGCAAGTCTTATAAAACAACATTTATTTGGGCCTGGCTTACAGGTTTTGAGGTTCAGTCCATTCTCATCAAGGTGGGAACATGGCAATATCTAGACAGGCATAGTGCAGGAGGAGCTGAGAGTTATACATCTTCCTCTGAAGGCTGCTAGTGGAAGACTGACTTCCAGGCAACTAGGGTGAGGAACCTTTTTTTTTTTAATAGTGCCACTTTTATTTTTTTCCCAATTTTTATTAGATATTTTCTTCATTTACATTTCAAACGCTATCCCGAAAGTCCCCTATACCCTCCCCCATTCCCCACCCTGCTCCCCTACCCACCCACTCCCACATCTTGGCCCTGGCATTCCCCTGTACTGGGGCATATAAAGTTTGCATGACCAAGGGGCCTCTCTTCCCAATGATGGCCCACTAGGCCATCTTCTGCTACATATGCAGCTAGAGACACGAGCTCTGGGGGTGCTGGTTAGTTCATATTGTTCTTCTAGGGTGAGGATCTTATGCCCATACCCACAGTGACACACCTACTCCAACCAGGTCACACCTATTCCAACAAGACCACACCTCCAAATGGTGCCACTCCCTGGTCCAAGAATATACAAATCATCACACCTGGTGAGCCTTCACTGCTGGTAGAAACTTGGCCAGCCACCACAGAAATCATTACAGATGCTTCAAACACACTGCTTAATGTTTTCAGTTATGTGTAAACCAATGAAAATGTTAAAAATTCATTCAAACAACCAAGGAAACCCAGAGCCGCCTGCCCTATGACCCAGTGTCCCACTCCTCAACTTTTCCCTCAGGATCTGAGTCCTACACAGAGATGTGTGCACACTCATATTATAAACTATGTCCACAATAGCCAGACTATGGAACTAGCCAAGATGAACACATGAAAAGATACAGAAAATGCAGTACATGTGCACACTGAAACATTATTTAGATGCAAAGAAATCATGACATTTGTAGAAAAATGGATGAAACTTGAAATCACTATTAAGAAAAGTAAACCACAGTCAAAAAAAACCAAACATGTTTCTTCTCATATGCAGAACCAGACTTGAAGGGGTATATGTATATGTTTTCATTTTCAGTAAAGACAAATATATATATCTTCATTGATTCATACATAAATGAAAATATGTGTAAGATAGACGAGGAAGAAGACTGGGAGAGAGGAAGAAGTAATTTTAATGGGAGAGGAGGTAATGCAATGGGATATATTTGGCATCAAAGCAGAAGCGGGTATTTAGGGCAAGAAAAGGAAACGGGACAGTGGAGACTGATAAGCGTAGAGGGATGGGACAGAAAACTAGAAAGGGACAAGATGACAAACTAGAATAAAGAATAATGAAGGCTGGAGGGGCAGCACCAACCGCTTAGGGAGCTTGCAACTCTTTTTTTTTTTTTTTTTTTTTTTTTTTTTTTTTTCCGGTTTTTTGAGACAGGGTTTCTCTTTGTAGCCCTGGCTGTCCTGGAACTCACTCTGTAGACCAGCCTGGCCTCGAACTCAGAAATCCACCTGCCTCTGCCTCCCAAGTGCTGGGATTAAAGGCGTGCGCCACCACACCCAGAGGACCAGAGTTAGATACTAAGAAAGGACCCTATGAGATGGCATACAATTTCCTGTAACTTTAGCCCCAGAAATCTGTGGCTACCTCTGGCCTTCACAAGCACTGCACAGATACACACAGACACACACAGACACACACCTATACACATAGTTAAAAACAAAATCCTGCAAGTGTAGGAGCACACATCTTTAGTTCTAGCACTCAAGAGACAAAAGTAGGTTGATCTCTGTGAGTTCTAGGACAGCCTGGTCTACAGAGCAAGTTCTATGACAGCAGAGCTATAAAGAAAGACCTTGTCTTTAAAAAAAAAAAAAAGTATACAAATAAAATTAAATTAAACCGTAAGTGGAAATTTTGAAGACACCATAAGTAAATATCACTGTGTATTCTAACCTTAAAAATTAATAATAGGGCTGGGGAGATGGCTCAGCAATTAAGAGCACTGGTTGCTCTTCCAGAGGTCCTGAGTTCAATTCCCAGCAACCACATGGTGGCTCACAACCATCTGTAATGAGATCTGATGCCCTCTTCTGGTGTGTTTGAAGACAGCTACAGTATACTTACATATAATAAATAAGTCTTTAAATAAACAAAAGAATTAATAATAATTTAAAAGAAAATAGCTAGAGTTTACAGAACCGGCTCATCAGTCAATCAAGGGCACTTGCTCTAGCAGAAGATCCACATTTGTTTTCTAGCACACACATGGAAGCACACTCCTAACTACAATTCCAACTCCAGGGGACCCAGCACCCTCTTCTGCCCTTGCTGGCCTCCTGGAGCACATAAACTCCCACAGAGTCCATATGCACGCGCGCGCAGACACACACACACACACACACACACACACACACACACACATATGTAATAATAATAAATCTTCTCTCTCTTTACTAAGATACCTTGATCTCCAGACTCCCTTCTCCCTGGAATTTTTAACAAAAATGCTAGCCAAAAGGAAGCAAACTCATTTATTTATTTGTTTGTTTGTTTGTTTATTTGTTATGTTTGTTTCTCTCCCTCTCTCTCCTCTCTCTCTTCCTTTCCTTTCCTTTCCCTCCCTTCCTTCCTTCCTTCCTTCCTTCCTTCCTTCCTTCCCTCTCTCCCTTCTTCCCTCTCTCGCACGCGCACACACACACACACACACACACACACACATATGTAATAATAATAAATCTTCTCTCTCTTTACTAAGATACCTTGATCTCCAGACTCCCTTCTCCCTGGAATTTTTAACAAAAATGCTAGCCAAAAGGAAGCAAACTCATTTATTTATTTATTGTTTGTTTGTTTGTTTGTTTGTTTGTTATTTGTTTGTTTCTCTCTCTTCCTTTCCTTTCCTTCCTTCCTTCCTTCCTTCCCTCTCTCCCTTCTTCCCTCTCTCCCTCCCTTCACCTCCTTTCTTTCTTACTGAGTAAGGTTCTCACTGTGTAGTCCTAGGTGACTAACTGCTGGGATTAAAGGTGTCCATACTATGCCCAGCTTATAATATAGCCTATGATTATCAATTTTTCTAGTTATTTTAATTGATTTTGTATAATTAACAGGAATGAAGGAAAATTTCTAATATCTATTTTAATAAAACTACATTGGAAAACTATATTGATAACCCAATCAATTGGCAATGAAATTTTTACTATGGCAAGTAAAAGGATTTCCCAGGAGTTTACATATCTGAATTTTTTCATTTTCTCCTGACTCACAAATTCCAGCCTTAGTAAAATTTTAAAAACAGGAAAATTATTGAAATCAGCAGACTAGTGGCAAACATGAGATGAGAATTCACAGCTCCATGGTACTCTGGCATGCCACAGACATGCCAAAACATATTCTGAATTAAGGAAAAAAATCATGAAACATGTTAATGCCTAAGGACTTGAAAGAACTGGCAAGGGAGGGGCAGTGTGTGCCTGGACTGAGGAGATGGAGTCAGGAGGGGCAGTGTGTGCCTGGACTGAGGAGATGGAGTCAGGAGGGGCAGTGTGTGCCTGGACTGAGGAGATGGAGTCAGAGGCCTGGGTTCCTGGGTCTCTGTTGCCTCTCAGAGCCCACCGAATCTGTGTTTCTGCAGTTACAGACCTCCCTCTGCCCACCAGTGCTGTAAGGATGACGGAAGCAGCACAAGGCAATGGCCCAGCAGGCAGCACACTCAGTAAGCACATGGCAGTACACATGTTTGGGAAATTATCACTGTGTGACACTCAAACACTTGTCCTCATTCTACACTCGCCATTTCCTCAGGTTTCACAACCTCGTGGCTATTGCTTGTATTCTTCCTGTAGAAAACTTTTTTTTTTCCATTTTACTTAGTTTACTCCTCAACACATCCACTCCTAGATCTCTCTATCTCCTATGTTGTTTATTTACACCTATTGCAAAGATATTATTTCAAATGTATAAAATACTAATGCTCAATTCTACCAAAAAGTAGCAGGGAGTTGATATCTATTTTTCAAGTGAGTCTTTTCCTGTTTAAAATACACCTAAAGAGAAATGTAACCAACCCAACCCACAAACCCTTTATCTACTGTGGTATCCTGCCTGAAAGATACCCAGGGCAATGGTGGCACAAAACTTGGGGGAGTGATTTGACTTAAGCCCACTGCATGAGATGGAACCCACACCCAACACTGTCTGAGTAAGCAAGAGCTGGAGAATAGACATCCCAGAGACCTGGGGTAAAACCAAATGCTACTGTTCCGAAAACAACAACAACACAGCAATAAAATGATCCTAATGACGCTCTGCTATATCCTCATACATCATCAGAGAAGCCTCCTCCTGTAGCAGATGAGAACAAATACATAGACCCACAGCCGGACCTTATGGAGACAGTGGGAGACTTGGAATTCTCATTCCTAAGCATGTATCTTCATCAAATCCCTCCCTTCAGAGCTCAGTGATCCCCAAGGAAAGGAGGCAAAAAGAGTGTAAGATCCAGAGGGGATGGAGAACACCAAGAAAACAAGACTCTCTAAATTGCAGCCCACATGTTGAAAAACTGCTCTAAATCCACATAATCAAAGCTCATATGAACTCAGAGGCTGGGTAGCACGCTAACTTGAAGGTTGTCCCTGACCTCTACATGTGTATTGTGGCATGTGTGCACACAGACACACATACATACATATATACTACATGCATACACACACATACACACACACACACACACACACACACACACCAGTAATAAGAAATAAGATAAATTTTAACAAATAAAACACATCCGGGATTAGACAGCTAGGCTCAAGCTTTACAACACTGAGGATAACACGGCGTAACAGTGTTGCAGTGATGCCCTCTGCAGGCTAGTCATAGATACTGCTTATCACTGGAGTTCTGCTTGAATGAGAACATGTGTGAGTTTGTGAGTGTGCATGTGTTTGTGTGGGGGTTATGTGTGTGTTCTTTCTTGTTTTTTCATTATTAAAAATCGTCATTAGAAGTCTTTCTCCACAGGTTTTTCTTAAAAGCATAACCTTGTTTCTATACTTTGATTATTCATCTGTTTCTTTTCCAGAAGCATAGATATCATCCAAAATGTTTATGACATCCTATTTCCAACTTGCTACTGGCTGAATCAAAGCAGCTGATTTTGATCCGAGGCCACTATCATTCCCCTCAAGAATTAACTCATCTTTCTGGAACTGAGGCACTGAACAAGCAGCACATGTCCTCCTGGACTGTGGATAGATTATTCACTTAGCAAGTTTCCCACTTGAGTAAGCGTTCCACTCCGGAGGAAGGACGCTGAAGAAAGGTGAGCACACGCAGACCTCATCCTGTGCAGAAGCCCATGCTGTGCTCCAATCACGCTGTGCTCCAGTCACGCTGTGCTCCCCGTGTCCTCACTGAGGACAGCACCAACAGCAGTGGGTCCTTTCCATCTCCCACCCGCAGCAGCCCAGAGCACATCCCACTCACATCTATCAATAACTGTGTTTCCCTTCACAGTGATGTTGTTATTTTCCTCAATGCTGACATCTGAATGCTAAGAATAGACTTCAACCTCATAGTCCATGAGGCAGAAAAGTTGTTTGTTTGTTTGCTTGTTTGTTTGTTGATACAGGGACTTGTACCCCATGCTAACCCCATGCTCAGCTATCACTGGGTTCTTGATTTCTAGCAATAAGAATAGTAAGAGGTGAGATTCCATTCATTGTTAGCAAAATATTTAGCTAGTTAATTCCCAAGTTAGAATCATTAAATTAACTTAAACTATAAATTCTGAATCTGCAGTTAGAGTGGCCTGGGTTAAAAACAGGGCCCTGGGCCAGCAAGAAGGCTCACCGGGCAAAAGTATCTGCCGGTAAGTTTGCTGGCCTGAACTCAGCCCCTAGGATCCATATGGGAGAAGGGAAGAACGAACTCCCAGCTGTCCTCTGACCTCCACACACACTCGTTCCTTGCATGCAAAATAAATAAATAAAATGTTGTTCTAACCCCAATTTCTCTCCTAATGGGAAAATTAATAACATATGCTTCATATAAATTTTAGCAATTAAATCAAAGTGCATTTAAAAAAGTATCACTGTAAGAAGAACAGGCAAATGGCTCAGGGGATAAATGTATTTGCCCAGTGCTGAATTCCACTCCTGGGAACCACAGCTAGAAGGAAAGAACCAATCTGGCGAGTTGTTCTCTGACTTCCACATTCACTGTGCATACTGGTATACACCCACATTAAATACATATTGATTTTTTTATCACATGTCAAGAAAGACCATAGGGCCAGGTGTGGTGGCACACAACTGTAATCCCGGCACTCAGAAGAATGAGGCAAAAGGATCATAATTTCTAGGCAAGGAATTGTTGTGCTGTCTGTGACAGCAGTAATAGCTCCTGGCTGTGGCCAATGGCATAGATAAGAGGGAATGGGAGTGAAATAGGCAAAATGGATGTGAGTAGCCAGAGATGGGAAGGGGATTATAGGGAACAAGCTTGAAGCCTTGGAAATAGAGACTAGAAAGGTGCTCTGTGGAAAGCCAAGCGGGGGTCATCAGATGCCTATGACTTTACTGCTTATGCCTCCAGTGAATTGGTGTTAAACTTTGACTCTGAAGAGCTTCTATGTGACAGTATCATTTTCTTATTTTCCAATGTAACACCAAATACTAGTTACATCTTCTACTCTTCCCTTATATTTTCTCACAGAAATTATCATTAAATATATAGGGGAAAATGTAGGTTTTACTAAAATAACTAAGGACAAAGAAAGAAGTTATTTCCAAGACTGCTGTTTACACTTACCTGCCCCCAGGCGTACATGTTATTATGAGTCTGTGAAGGGTTGACTTTCGAAAGGAGGAAACGAGCCTTAAAAGTAAAAATAAATAAATAAATAAATAGTGCTGATCAGACACAGACTTAGTAAGATAAGCTACAGACAATATACCATTTAAAACCAACTTAACTGAATATATTTGTAATTTTGTTAAAATGTAATACTTACAACGTTAAATTTTAAGATGCATCAGCCAAAAAAATGCATCAACCACAATATAAATAATATACTTTCAACATTACATATTTGTAACATTCACAAAATAATAGACTACTGAATCCCAAACTCAACAGATAAAAGTTGTATGTACAGTACTAGAGAGATGGCTCAGCAGTTAAGAGCACTGACTGTTCTTCCAGAGGACTGGGTTGGTTGGATTCCCAGAACCCATTCGGTGACACACAACTATCTGTAACTATCTTTAACCTAGGGAGGGCATCTGATTCCCTCTCCTGACTTCTTCCAGTGCTGCATGCGTGTGTTATACGGACATAAATACAGGCAAAGCACCCAAACACATGAAATAAAAACAAGTTTGCAAATGCTTGTTAATACAAAACTTTTTTAAAAATGAATGTGAAAATACAGTTTTACCAACTACTTTGAAACAAAAGAAGTCTAAAGCCTCATAAAGATGATTTTAATCCACAGGTGATAACTTAGGCAACATTTATCCATCCTCTATAACAGCTAGTCAATAAATAAATAAATGAGTAATTAGGTAAGGAAAACAACAATACACATTAAGATATTGGTGAATGATCCCTAGAATAGGGATTAAAATATACAAGGAAGGAAGTACAGAGACAAAGTGTGGAACTAAAATGAAAGGATGGACCATCCAGAGAGTGCCCCACCCGGGTGATCCATCACATAATCAGCCACCAAATGCAGACACTACTGCATATGCCAGCAGGACATTGCTGAAAGGACCCTGATATAGCTTTCTCCTTTGAGGCTTTGACAGTCCCTGACAAATACAGAAGTGGATGCTCACAACCATCTATAGGGCAGAACACATGGTCCCCAATGTAGGAGCTAGAGAGAGTACCCAAGAGCTGTAGGGGTCTGCAACCCTATAGATGGAACAACAATATGAACTAATCAGAACCCCCAGAGCTCATGTCTCTAGCTGCATATGTATTAGAAGTTGGCTTTGTTGGCCATTACTGGGAAAGAAAGGCCCTAGGTCTAGCAATGTTTATATGCCCCAGTACAGGGGAATGCCAGGGCCAAGTAGTGGGAGTGGGTGGGTAGGAGAGCAGGGCGGGGGGGAGGGTATAGGGAACTTTTGGGATAGCACTTGTAATGTAAATGAAGATATTAAATAAATAAAAATTTTAGAAAAGATATTGGTGAATGAATTCATCAAAAATCTTAATTCATTCTAGAAGAACAAAAGCAATTTAATCTTTTGAAAAATGTTTTTCTGTTCCCTAAGTAGCTCTAGCCCTAGAGTAAGAAGCCTGGAATTCAATTATTAACTCCTAGTTAGGATTGGCAGGCTTACAAATGTAATCTCAGTATCTAGGAGACTGAGGCAGAAAGAATGTTCAAGGTCCAGCTGAGCTACGTAGTTAAGACACTCTCTCTTAAAAACAAAACAAAACCTCGCTCCACTTACTGTGCTTCCTTGATAGTACAAATAACACGTCTTAGTTCTATCATATATAAAGTAGAGATAATAATAGAACTGGTATGAGGCTCAAATGAAGGAGGCATGGAAAATGCTTGCAAAGTCCCCATACACGATAGATAGCTCCTGTTATAAACACAGTAAAACTAATAATCACACTGTACATAAAGTCGGTGCTGATACATCACTGTGTCAGATAGTAGGGACACAACACTAAACAAACTGTCTCCCTGCTTTATTTACGGAAGAAGTAAAATGTGTGTCAACTCACCATAGGAGTGCTGTTCCAGCTCTGATCAGAAGGTTTCCTGATGTGTGCTAAGCAGCCCTAACCTGACCACATGTGCACACACAGATCTTTTGACTCCTCTGAGCTCTGAGAACCATAAAACCTATTTTAATACCACAATGTTCTTTTGAACCTGACAGTTACTTTCTATAAAACTGAAACAAATTAAAAAAACCCTCATAGGCTTTAAGAAAAGTATACTGAATTGTTTTGCAAGCTACCATTATGTTTTTGCTAACCCATAGCTGGCACACTGTCTGGATGGCATTATGGTGATTACAACAGCTATGATGGAAGCAGAACTAGAAAACACTGGCTCTTTGGGCGACTAGGCAATAACTGTACTGCTTTGTGCCCTTCCCATCCCGCCTCCTTCCCTTGCCCTTGGCCTTGAGTGGCAGATAGCTCATGTTACAATCAGAACACAAGCAGGATCACTTCAAGGCAGCCCTGCATACACATCGCAGGGTGCTCCTCACCTGGCTGCCACCATGCTCCGTGTCGATGTATCTTGGCATTGGGAATCTGGAGTGAAGGATCTCTTGTGCATCGTCTACGGGGGCTTGCAGAAGGTGCCGGAAGTTTTCATATTCTGGCATGTCCTGGTATCCTGACTTCCGCCACTGTGCTATAGTCTAATTTTAAAAACAATTAAAGGAATTACTTTAAACTTCTTGGTGACCTAAAATTCTTGAGTAAATTTTTCTTCAAAAGAAGTTTTATCTGTTTTATCTTCTTTGTTTGTTTTTTTTTTGTTTGCTTGTTTGTTTTGTTTTTTTGTTTGTTTTTCAAGACAGGGTTTCTCTGTGTAGCCCTCGCTGTCCTGGAACTCACTCTGTAGACCAGGCTGGCCTCCAACTCGGAAATCCACCTGCCTCTGCATCCCAAGTGCTAGGATTAAAGGAGTGTGCCACAACTGTACAGCAACAAATAATAATTTAAAAAAACTGAGACAGTGTTTGATCATAGCCATGGCTGGCCTGGAACCTGTTATGTAGATCAGATTGGCCTCAAACTCACAGAGATTTGCTTTCCAAGTGCTGAGTCAACGCATTGCCACGCCCAGTAAATAAATCCCTGTAAAAGCACTGGATAGTTCTATTTAAAAAGATACTAGAAGGTCAGGCTGATATAAGTGTCTCATATGAGGCTATGCCAGTGCCTAGCAAATACAGAAGTGGATGCTCACAGTCATCTATTGGATGGAACACAGGGCCCCCAATGGAGAAGCTAGAGAAAGTACCCCAGGAGCTGAAGGGGTCTGCAACCCTATAAGAGGAACAACACTATGAACTAACCAGAACCCCCAGAGCTAGTGACTCTAGCTGCATATGTAGCAGAAGATGGCCTAGTCAGCCATCATCAGGAAGAGAGGCCCCTTGGTATTGCAAACTTTATATGCCCAATACAGGGGAACACCAGGGCCAAGAAGTGGGAGTGGGTGGGTAAGGGAGCAGGGCAGGGGGAGGGTATAGGGAACTTTCAGAATAGCATTTGAAATGTAAATTAAGAAAATATCTAATAAAAAATAAATAAATGTAAAAGAATAGCCAGACATGCTGGCCCATGCCTTTAATCCCAGCACTTAGGAGGCACAGAGAAAGAATGGTTCAGAAAAAATAAAAATAAAAATAAAAATAGATTATATGAAAAAAAAAAAAAAAAAAAAAAAAAAAAAAAAAAAAAAAAAAAAAAAAAAAAAAAAGAAGGTCAGGTGTGGCGGCTCACACCAGTAATCCCAGCACAGAAGGCTGAGGTAGAAGAATTCTAAGAGAAGGCTGGGCTAGCATATCAGCGTCTCAACACTCAGCCATCCTCACCAATTAATGAAATCTAAAGTTACAAATAAGGTAACTAGAAAAATTAGGCCATCTAAAATACAATATACTACACTACAAGCTCAAGTACAGGAAAAACGAATGTGCCGTGCAAACTGCCCAGAGTAGTGTTTTCATCCATGGAGTGTACTGAAGTACTGGCTGAATGAACACACACAGGGATGGACCTCTGCCAAACACCCAAATTCAAGCTCAGAAGCTACCACACTGCTCTTCAACCACGTATCACCTCAATAAGTGTTAATATACACTTCCACTCATGCTGTCAATGCATTTTTAGCGTATATGGAACACATAGAAAAATCTTCATGTTACATAGAATAATGAAGAGCAAGTTTGCCCACAACAAAGGCAAATGTGTCCCTGTTTCATAGTACTATGCTTTGTGCAAATCTATTCACCTGCTAGAGTGTGAACAAAGCAACAAAATAAACACAAGGATCAGTGTGATTGACACCTAAAATTCTATACCATGAAGAATCACACTCTGTGTGTGTGTGTGTGTGTGTGTGTGTGTGTGTGTGTGTGTGTGTGTGTATGTATGTATTCCCGTTGAATATTTTCTTCCTAAATCCTCAAGAGTATAAGTGCCATGGATTTCATGTATTTATATGTATATGTAATGTTTATGTATAAATTATTAAAATACTTTGAAGATGGGAACCAAGTCTAAACACAAAATGTACTTACATTTTAAATACTTATGTCTCAAAAAGTAATTCTATACATTTTAAGTGAGCAATAGGGCCAGCAAGCTGGCTCAGTGAGGAAAGGCAACTGCTTGCAAGCATGATGACTTAGTTTAATCCCAGGGACTCACAGAGTGGAGGGAAAGAACTGACTCCCACAAGTCATCCTCTACACATAAAATAAACAAAACCAATTTTATTTTTAAAAGTTAAATAATAACTTTGAACATGAAAAAATAAGATTTTTTTATTTGTAACATTTTAGTACCCAAAATGTTTGTATTTTTAATTTTTGGACAATATAGTCAAATATTTTTGAAATATTTATTAAAATATTTTTATTAAAAATTTAGAGAAATTATATTTTATAAAAACATAAACAAAAGATTATAATTGCCTAAATATGAACTACGTATTAGACAAGGAAAATTTTTTTCCTCAGAGTAAAATATTTCACATACATAAATCTATCTACCATCTTACCTCACCGTGATAAATCAATATCTGGAAGAACGTGTCCATGAGGAGAATCCGATCTGCAAGAATGCTGCTGCTGTCTAGAAGAACTGGCTGAGATGAAGCAATGATAGGGTAAGGTTAGCATTTCAATCCTTCTACTTGTCTTCTCTCTGCATGCCAGTGCCAGACATTATCGCATCGTCTAATCGAGCGTGCTTCTGTAGCTCCTGCTTTCCCTTCATCTTAGCTCTTACACTTTAAATTTACCAAACACTTCCAGGTACTGTGAATTCTCAATGTATTTTAATTTTCTAAGGATCTAATACTGAAATAATTGTAAAAAGTCAATATGCCAGGCATTATGGTACACAACTTTAATCACCATACTTGAGAGGCAGAGGCAGGTAAATGTCTGAGTTCCAAGCCAGCGTGGAATACAGAGCAAGTTCCAGGCCAGCCAAGGCTATAAACAGATTGTATCAAAAAACAAAACCAAAAAAAAAAAAAAAAAAACTTTTTTAAAGATTTAAGAAATCAAAGATGGTCTCTAAGCCTGCAGACAGTAAACTGAAGGAGAGATAAATAAAAGGCCTGGGATATAAGAAATGTAGGATGCATGAGAAAACAGTTCTGAATATGAAATGGAACATCATGAATTGATTATAAGTTTGAGTAACACATGTACAAAGATGGCAACCAAAGCTATGGGGTTAGACTGAATCATTCAGAGAAACTGAAGATAAGGAAAATGAAAAGCCTGAGCCTCTAGAGAAATGCTGTTGAGAGTTTGTTAAAGGATGCTGTCCAGCATGGATGATGTTGATTATTACATTATATATTATATTTATTATATTATATTATATTATATTATATTATTTAAGGGACAAATTTTGCTTCAAATAAGTTGAGAAGGAGGTGAAAATTATAGACAAGAGGCTGGAGAAAGAATGCACGTTTAACTGTACTTGATGCTCTGCCAGATGTTCTGAGTTCAGTTCCCAGAACTCACATCAAGCAGTGGCCTCTTCTGTCCTCCCTGGTCACCCACATGCNTATATTATATTATATTATATTATTTAAGGGACAAATTTTGCTTCAAATAAGTTGAGAAGGAGGTGAAAATTATAGACAAGAGGCTGGAGAAAGAATGCACGTTTAACTGTACTTGATGCTCTGCCAGATGTTCTGAGTTCAGTTCCCAGAACTCACATCAAGCAGTGGCCTCTTCTGTCCTCCCTGGTCACCCACATGCGTGGCACACACTAACACACACATACATAAAAATAAATACTTTTTAAAGTATGAGGACTGAAGAGATGGCAGAGCAACCACATAGCGACTCTGCAACTCTAGTCCCAGGGCCCCCATCACCTCTTCTAGTCTCCTCAGACATCAAGTACGTACATGGTACACAAAAATAAATGCAGGCATACAAAAAACTCAAGTAAAAAAAATGTTTAAGTCTGGACAACAAATAACTTTGAGTTTAAATGTGTCAGGAAGCAGAGAAATTAAGTAATAACTAGAGAAAATAAAGGAAACAGTTTTTAATGATTTGCTTTCAAAGATGAGTGCTATTAAGAGTTACTATGTTAATGAGAACAGCCCAGACTATTTGGGCAAGCCAAGGGAAGAGGAGCAGGAACCAGGAGAGAAAGAGCTAAGTCTAAAGGCAAGGCATTAGGCACAGAATGGCTAGGACTGGCCAAGGTCAGGAGCTCAAGATGAAGGACTCCAGTTCTCTTCTGAGCTATTTTACAATTCTCAGGTGTCTACAACTCATATATATTACTCTGAAATAACAAAGTTACTATAAAATTTACTTTCCTGATCCAAGGAACTACAAGTACAATAAATTACTTTGGGGGGGGGGGGCGCGGAATAAAGTAGTAACAGGCCAGGCATGGTGGCACATGCACAGTACCAATCCCAGAGGCAAAAGCAGGAGGATCTGAGTTGGAGGCCAGCCTGGTCTACAGAGTGAGTTCCAGGACAAACAGGGCTATACAGAGAAACCCTGTCTCAAAAAATCAAAATTAAAAAAAAAAGGCATCATTTTACCTACAATTTTATAAGACTTGAGGCAAACCAATCAATAGATATCATAAAACACCCACTTATACTGACCTTTCCTAAGGTACTATTTCCAAACACAGCTGCTATATAGTTTTAAACGAACAATTCAAGCTATCAGAAGGAAAGCTATTTATTTGATAACAGATAAAAGTGTGTTGAACACTTTTCCAAAACAGCCCAGAGGTTGCCTTTATCAGTTGTATCTTATATTCTCAAAGGAACAAAGGAAAATGAGATACGTGAAGAGACTTAATTTTGACAGATTGTCCTGTCAGACATTAAATTATGGCTATGAAATTAGCCATCTCTTCCAGAATCATGATCATTTCCAAACTTTGTTAAAGGAAGGCAAAGAGTAATCATAAACTCTGGGTAGCTTTATCAACTAAACACTAACCGCAATCACCCAAGAGTATCTTTTACAGTATTTTTGCATCATTTTAATACTTTTGTCTTACTTAATGATATACCCTACCTAATAATAAACATTCATAAATACCTTTAAATGAGGCATCTTAAGATAATAATTTAACAAATTCCAACTTCATTTCAAAACCACAGTTGTTGTCACTGTCTTAATGCCACTCATCACAGTAACCATCAACTCTCCTCTTCCTTACTTACCTCTGGTGGGCCACTGAAGGAATAGGCATACAGAATGGGCTGAATCATGATTAGAGACTGTGTCAGATCCTGACGCATGAAATGGTGACGATAGTATGAACTCTCATCAGGACTATTGTTAAAAACTTGCAAGAAAGGAGATCTTCTTAAATGAAACATAAACTACAAGATAAAGCAGGTGAGATTTAAAAAACAGCTTTTACTGGTGTTGCTATGGCAATAGCAGTTCTCTAACAACAAAACCTTTGCTTACATTATAACACAAAAACACAAGATCTGTCAAGAATACTAAAGTAGTACTGGAGGGATGGCTTAGCAGTTACTTATGGCCCCAGGAATTAAGGGGGATTCAGTTACCAGAACCCACACTGCATGGTTCACTTCTCCCTGTAACTTCATTTCAAGTTATCAGAAGCCCTGGCCTCTGTAGGCATTTGCATATATGTAGTACACATAAGTTTATACAGGGACATACATAGACATATTAAATACATACATAAATAAATACATAAGTGCCTTTTAAAAAAAAACAATATCATAAAGTATATCACAAGAAAGCTTGTCCTGCTGCCCTCTCTGGCCTCAGTGGGAGGAAATGTGCTTGGTCCTGTGGAGGCTTGATGCCCCAGAGAAGGAAGGATGCTAGAGGAGTGAGGTGGGAGGGAAAGGGGAGCACCCTCTTAAAGGCGAAAGGGGGCTCCTGGAGGGGGAACCAGGAGGAGAGATAACATTTGAAATGTAAATAAAATAACTTTTTAAAACACAGGATTGTCCTGATGTTTATGAACTACATCGGGCTAGTGAGATGGCCCCAAGTTAAGAGAGCTTGCAAGCATGAGGAGTGTTCTGCTCCACCACCCACCCAAATAACAAGCTATACAGGAAGGGCAAGGCATATTTCAGCTGGAGACCTTGCCTCAAAAGAAAAACAAAAAATGGCCAGGCAGTGGTGACACATGCCTTTAATCCCAGCACGTGGAGAGCAGAGGTAAGGGGTCTCTGTGAGTGTGAGACCAGCCTAGTCTACATAGTGAGTTACAGGACACTCAGGGCTGTTACACAGAGAAACCCTATCTCCAAAAAATAAATGAGATAAACAAGGGGGGAAAAAAGATTGAAGTTTCAGGACAAAGCTTTTTAAGGCAAAAATGAATTTCACTGAAATACTTAAGGTG